>MU275290.1:22434-71155 GCA_022160315.1 Panus rudis PR-1116 ss-1
TTCAATTCATTACCGGTACTATGTACAGCTTGATACCAGTAGTATAAATATGATCGGGTCTCTGATTTGGAGTGGGGGGAAACGACAATGGCAGCAAGTATCCGTTCTTGAAGCCTGTTGCCAGGCTATGTCACACCTCATATAAGTAAGTGACATTGGTGCACTTTCCGTCACTTGCCCCACGGGAAAATGTGCACGCACACAATAAATTACTGTGAACTGTCGGCATTAGTGAAGGGGGGCGCTCAACTTACGCGTTGTTGTCGACGCATCCAACACATCATGCCCGCCCCATCGACGCGTCGGCATCTGTAAAATGTCATTCACTTAAGGACACTACACCACTTACCACGTTTGGCACCTCCTAAGCGCCCGGTAAGCGCCCATGGATGCGGTAGCAACACCTTAACATCTCCTTGGAACAGCCTGAAATGTTGAGGTTTTTGGTATTGGAGACAATGTATATGTTACCAGGATATCAGTGCAAAGTTTTGGAGGGTGCCCCTGCAGAAATAAAGTCAGAATAGCCAGTGCAAAATAGACACTTAAAGCACTTAATCAATAGCTTCTGATCTGGTATCCCACACTTAGAAAAACCACACTTACTTCACTTAGATGGCACTTAAACGGCACTTATTTGCACTTACTGCACTTGGCTAAGTGCTTCTAAGTGCAATTGACGTTTTACTGATGGGTGCAAGCACGTGCAACTATCGACGCGCCTTGCCGCGTCTCTACGCGTAAGAGCAGACGCGGAGCATCTATCCGCGTCTCTGCGCGTCCCTCAAGACTCTGCGCGTAAGCCTATGCGTAAATTTACAGGCCCCTGAGACCCAGTAGCAATGGGGGAAAGGGCCACATTTCGAGAAATTCAAGTACCAGTTCAAGTGATACAGTGACATGACCGCTGATTGCACATTCAAGTTGATATCCACTCCGAGTTAGCTTGTACGACAAAATCTTCATCCTAAGAGCTCAGAGCATGCAAAGTAGCTTGAAAGGATCCATGCACGGAATAATCTGATGCATGAATCATTACCACAGTCGGATGAAGGAGGTCATATTGATGAGGTCTGAGTGATCAATGTAATTGGAGAAAACAATGTCACCCGATGAGGTGAGTTAGGTGACAGGTTAGAGTCACTGAACATGATGAGGGAAAAATAAGTGAGATAGTATGTAGATAACAGACAAAATGCCAAGTGCTCAAAGCCTCAAACTGGCCTCAGATCTCAGAGGTCACCCGAATACTTAACCACTGGCACGCTGTTACCACATCTCCTCTGTGAAGCAGTTATCACTCATCTAATGCATGGAAGGCTCAATTTGAAGCGGACATAGGTCATGATAGTATGGCTGAGAATGATTTAAAGTATTGTGTAGCTACAGCAACTTGAAGAAGTGTACAGTAAGTAGGTAGTCACACTAACAGCAAGAACGGAGCACTGAGCAGCGAGCTCGGAAGAGCAAGCGAAGCCGGAGCGCCCGTATCATGTGCCTGTAATGAGTCAGCATCAGCGCCACAGAAAGCGCCAGCCAATGAGAGGACGTGTTTGTCTCGACGTGTCAGCCAATCAGATATCAGAGTTGTCTACGCGGTGGAGCGAGCGTGTCCTCATTTATATTATAGAGGATTAGCTCGCCTTGCTGCCGACTCCACTCACAAACTACACTACAATAATACATTGACAAGCTGAAAAAGTACTAAAGCTATTTGGGACACTACAAGAAGAATTTACAGTTAATACGCTAAATATTGCAGAGCAGAGTCGAAGGTTTAATCATTATGGCAGCAGATCGAGTAATGGAATTAAACGAACCCCAACGGGTCGCTAACGGGCAGCTAAAGCTACCCACCCCACTGTGACTAGCCTCTTCTGAAGCCAGCGCAGCGAGCACGAAGCGAACGCATCCAACCCATGAAGTGATTGATCACTTGCAGACGACGACGATCCAGTCAACTTCGAGTCGCACGTAGCTGCGCCACCTTCCGCTCGATCCTCTCCTTCGCGCACCTCCATGCAGCCAATACCTCCGCTGCACCCTCAGTCAAATCGTTCTCGCTCATCCAAGTATCTTCTTCCGGTCCGTATCCAGACCATCTAACAAGGTAACATGAGGATTTATTACTCCGAATCTTGCCCCTATCTGCTTTTTTCTCGGCAACAATATGCGAGACTTCATAGCACGGCCAATCTCCTTCGTTTTGGAAGACGGCGGGAGGTTTCGGCAACGAAGGTGCAGGCCGTAGTGGGTTACGCCATTTACTCGGGAGATCGGCCGTGACGGGAGTCTCGTCCGGGACCCATTTGCGATGAAGAGACGTGCGCCGACCTCTAATCTCGGGGAAGGCGCCTCGGCTGTATTTATCGCATTCGCAAAGGGCGTGCTCGATGTCGACAATGGAAAGCCCGGCGCCGCGCGATCCACAAAGTCGTGGGATTTGGTCGGGATGAATACCAAGGCGAGTGAAATGGGAAAGTTGAGTATCGCGAAGGTATCTCATAGCCGCATCCTCGTGTCCGTGTACCGCTTTGCCAAACATCTTCACGAGACACGACGTCGAGCCTGGGCCGAGCGCTGCCCACTCGTTCTCGCTCCAGTCAAAGTGTGGGAGCATATTGAGGTCAAGTATATACCTGTAGCGCAGAACTGTCAAACTAAATATCTACGCGGCTATTGCTCGGGAACTTACTGAAACCCTGTGAAATCACCGACGCCAGGGTACATGCAGATATACCCATGTGCATCTTTCAAGTACTGAAAGCGCTTGAGTGCTTTTGGTATGTCTTCTTGCATCATCATTTGAATCAGTCGAAGATGATTAGAATAGTTCTTGGGCCACCCAAATCCAGGGGCGGGAATGATGTATACAGGGCCGTACAAGGCACCGTCCACCTTGGACAGAACTTTCTCATACTGGCGCACGTCGAAGTCACGCCATGTGAGATCTCCAAGCTGTTCCTCGAGATATTCCCAGGTTTCGATGCGATTGAAAGTGCGGAATAAAAGGACGCGGAAGCAAGATTCGTAAAGGTCCCGACTGCCCTTCCCGATCACATTCTGCAAGATATACTGTGTGACGCGGTCATATACCCGAAACACATTGGTGAATGGGTGTTCTGCAAGAATGGTGTCTTCTGTCCAAGGCCGGGGTTTCCCTGCAACCCTGAGTTGATGGATTCGATGTCGTTCTGCAACAAACCAAAAGAAGGTATCAAAGATGGGGGAGGCTGTGAATGTCCGGCCTCCAAAGGATACCTTCCTGGCTGTTGCCTTCACTGGCTTGATTGGATCTGGGACAGTGGTCCGATAGCCTGGTCTGGTAGCAGAGTGGCTTTGGACAAGGTGAGATCTGATCCGGGCCATGCTGTCAAGCTAAGGCTAGCCTGTACAAGCAAGTGTACCCGGCAGCACCTCCCCTTAGAAGGACACACAATTAGTGGACCCCAAAACCCACTGTCCCTGCAGACTATGCTGGAAGATGAGATTCATCGCGAACGCGCGCTGGCGTAAATAAATAGTGTGCACGTGACCGTCGCGTCAGAACATTCGACGCGTTCATTTACGTAGGCGCCGAGCGTGTCGCGCTTTGGTTCGAATTGATGTGAGAGATCGTTTCGTTCGACCATCTCCTCTACCACACATTCCTTTCTATTGTATACTCATCCTGGACCCGTTCAGACGGCTCTATGGGCCATATGGCCGCTGCTCGTTCGTTCTATGATGTGCTTGGAATAGCGCAGGATGCTACCCCCGAAGCAGGTGCGCCTCTCTATTTACCTAATATTCTGCGTGGGCAGCACATCTATCCTGTGGATCCGCAGTTCGGAAGGCATACAAGCGCAAGGTCCTACAAACCCATCCAGGTGCGTTCCGGATGTCCCCCCGGATGTCCCCCCTTCGGCTCGACCCCGATATTGACAGAATCTCGTAGATAAACTGCCACCCAATGTATCAGAATATCAGAGGCAAAAATCCGAAGCCTTATTCAGAGAGGTAACTACCGCTTTAGCGAGAACGTGTGTTCCTGTTTACCCACTGGCATTCTTCTAGGTTCGGGCTGCCTTCGATGTGTTGAGTGATCCAGCAAAGCGCAAGGTGAGCTGTCTACTAATAATATAAATTACAAGCATGATAATGTGTTGCAGGTGTACGATAATGGTTTGAACTTCATACGGGGACGAGCATACCACGAAGAGCTCTCAGCCAAACTCGCCCGCGAACGTCAAGAATGGGCTCGACAGGCAGCCCAACGACATGCTGAGCGCATGCAAGCCATGCGTGAGGAAACCCGCGCCGCTCAATCCAAGAGCGAAGAACTCCGCGCTTCTGCTCAACAGCGATACCAAGAAAGTATGAAGCGTGCAGAGGAGAAATACCGCGAGCATGTTCGCATACTCGAGGAGCAGTTGCAAGCCAGCAAGGAACGCATGCGTCAGAGTCGACAGGCAATGCGTGAGACTCCGTCTAGTTTCGCTGCAACAGCGAATTTCATGGAGGTCGATGACTGGTTAGAGGAGTTTAGGCGACAAAATCCTGAGTGGGAAGCACGCCGTCAAGCGGCGATGCGGGTGAGTTGTCCCTTTTCTTCGACGATTGACGATTGTTTATTTACATATAGGAATCGGCGTAGCGACGTACAGAGCGTACAAGCAGTCAGGACAGTGCAAACAGCCAGTGATACCCCCCATCCCCGCGTATTTATACTGCATGCTGCAGTGGACGCTCCTTCACAACACCGATGTTGTTGCGATATTTATGATGTAGCCTCAGTGCCAAGGATGCCGATGTACTTACCTTCCATTCCTCTTCCGGTTCGGAATCTGAACAAATAAACGTGTATGTCGTGCTATGCGACGAATATGTTCTTGTGCCCTGTATGTTATACAGGAAGTTCGGCTGCAAGTGCGCTTGGACAAATAGGAGAGGGTCTCTAGTACGATATAGCATCGTGAGCTTGGCAGATCCCGTCAAAAGCTCATCGACCTACCAAGCAATGGTCATTGCACCCCTAATGTCTTCAGCCTGCTCCTGGCGATCCTTCCGACATCTACAACAGCCCTCTCAAGCTCGTCCCTCCACTCTGCACTCCCATTTGGTACCTCCTCGACCTCTTCCAAGTTCACTGCTCCCTTCCCCACTCCAAGGAATTCCTCCATCTCCTCTACAATCATGGCTCTCGATTGCCCATTTACGAAGGTGATATACCGTAGCCCGGGGTATTTCTTCTCATAGAGTCTATTCAATTCCTCCAATCTCGCCAGAACCTCCGGTGGCGTCGCAACAGTGGCTTGCTCCTTCGTACTTAGATGAGACAGGTTCTTTACCTCCCCAATGCGAGGATGTCCACTGATGAATTGTGACTTGAGAGTGACGTCCCATGATGAAGAGATAATGTTCAACGAGAGGTCAATGAGATCGTTGTAGCTCGATATTTCTGTCTGGTCAAGCTCAGATGCTATTTGTGGGACGAGCTCATTGAGCAGGATCGGGGACGGCTCGAAGAACACGGAGAGCGCGGTGGCTAATGGACTATCAGCGGCGGGTGAACTCGCTGAGATTTCGTCGAGAGAGGGTAAGGAGGACATTTGAGCACGAGGAACAAGATGGAGTGCGACGGCCAGTGCAGGGTCAGTATAAATACTCTTGTGCCCGATGATTAGCGAAATACAGGCACGACCAAGGCTTTGTCGGAGAAGTTGTTTCGGTAATCTCCATTACACAAGCGACAATCTACAGTACATTTGTCGAACTGACAATGTGAAGCCACAACCATGCGATTTCGTATGCAGTAGACCATGTGCGGATTGGTGAGAGGACAAGTACATGGAGGCGTAGTCTGGTATAGCGAGAAGCTGTATGTATGTATTTGGCATCAAAGGCCATTTCTTGATGTGCATCTGCCTCAAGGCCTAAAGGTAATCAGGCGACGTTCCCACTGTCCAATGCAACAACCTTCACTTGGAAAACATCGTGCCATTCACTGCAAGCTACCCAGATGAGACGGTCAACAGACTCAACGTCCCGTCTCTCCATGGCGAGCGACGACCTCGCCGACTACGATGTCATCTCAGACGGCACGCGATCGCTCGAGTCGAGCATAGCCGACCTCGGCTTGGCGGAGAGAAGAGAGATATACGAGCCGCCACCTTCACAGACGGCAAAGGAGAAGTTCATAACTCCGGCCTTGACGGCAACAGACATACAAGCATATGTACAGAAAGCATTGGAAGCGTCTGGGCACCCAATTGGGCAATCGAGAGTTGTTAGAGTTTATGTGGATGGGATATTCGATGGCTTGAACGTGAGGTAAAATATCTCTTACCATGTGCCCTTGGTATGCCGCTCACCTGTATGAGACAGCCACGTCAATCAACTCCGTCAAGCAAAGCTGTCATTCCCTTCAGTGCACTTGATCGTCGGCGTGTACGCGGACGAATTGTGCGATCAATACGGGTACATCACCACTACGCCGCACGACGAACGAAGTGAGCTATTGCGACACTGCAGATGGGTCGACCAAGTAGTGCAAGATGCGCCATGGAGGCTCGATGAAGCTTTCCTGAACGCACACAGGATCGACTATGTCGCCATTGACGAGGGAACCTGCATTGACCCGGCTTGTGACAAGGAGAGGTTAAAGGGATATGATCTTGTGAAAGACCTCCGTATGCTTATTTCCCTATTACCTTCGGAAGACGTGGTATTGACCAGTGTCTGTGTTTTGGGTTGTCCAGGAAAAGCAATACCCACGCGTAGGACAGTAGGGCTGACTACGCGTCCTCCACCCATTCAGAAGAAGACATGGAGGCAGACTAGTAGCGAGTCGCGTCATAACACCTTGCGCGGAGTTCCAAGACCGCCAAGTACCTTGAAGACGGTTGAAGCGTCCGCTGAAGTCGAACCCGAGAAACCTGACAACGAATCCGAACAGGAGACAGTGGCAGCGAGAGGACAGGCCATCGAGGAGAAAGAACAAGACCCATTTGAGGAGCCAAAGGTGGACGAGTTCGGTACTGGGAATGGGATCTGATGTGCGGCGTGCGCGCAGGGTACAGAGGTTAAGTGATTGTCACGAATGGTCCAATGGATAAGTAATGCGGCCAGCGGCGACTTGCGGTGACTTGCGTAACAAATGTAGTGTCCGATGCGAGCTTCGTACGCGGTGAAATGCTGAGACTTCCTCGTGTTGCGCGTTCCGACTTCTCGCACTGCAGGCGGCCAGGTTGTCCTCTTCAGGTGTGCTGTTGAATATATAGTCGAATTCAGAGGATTGAGAGCAACTCACGATTCACGAAGACTTG
Source organism: Panus rudis PR-1116 ss-1 (assembly GCA_022160315.1). Lineage (NCBI taxonomy): Eukaryota > Fungi > Basidiomycota > Agaricomycetes > Polyporales > Panaceae > Panus > Panus rudis. The sequence continues at coordinate 29,742 of MU275290.1, forward strand.
AACTTTGAAGTTGGAAGAGAACTTTGAGGCACATCGCGTGACATCGGAGTATTTGGCCCGAATTTGCCGAACCCGGAGACGTCCCAAAAAGGCAACGCTCGTAATGGAACGGCCGTGCTCCGTTCGTTTCGATCACCGTTGAGACTTTCACTGCGGCCTGTGCATCATACTGACCGAGGTGGCCATCCATGCACGTTCAATATTCGAAATCTATACGTTGTCACTGGCTAACTTATGTCCAAGTGAAGGCCGTCACCAAACAGCCAGAGCGTGCAGGCGGTCTGTACAATACCATCTGAAACTCCGAACAATGAATGACACTTTCCAGACATCGCCGGGTGCGTATGATAGCATTCTAGACGAACCGCGCATCGGATGCAGTCGCGGCTTGTCTCCGTGATGACGGGAAGCGTTCCGTCCATCGTGTTTCCGGGCATATATAGGTAGGACATGGTTTGCATCCGGCTGTCAGCCCAACACCCTTACAGCCCACATTCAAACCATAATCACCAGCATACTAACCGCACATCATCGAGCTCCCACCAGATCCTTACCACACCGCTATGCCAACATCACCGGATGATGTCTCGAGACTCCTGCTCCCCGTAGAGATTATCGAAAAGATCGTCACCGAGACATGGTTATCTCCCATGTCCAATGGAGAACGCACTTCCCTCTTCGTGTCTCTATGTCTTGTCAACCACACTTGGTTGGAAACCTTCGTTCGCATCTTCCTCAAGGACGTACACATCCTTTCCCCCTCATTCGCCGAACGGTACATTGCTCTCTTTAGAGAGAAGTCGCGTGACGAAACAGACGAAGCTTATCTTCTCTCTGGTATCTCCGCAACGGCCAACAGAGCATGTCGTACTATCACGTTTCGCATAGAGCAGGACCTTGCAAACCCGTCGTTCACTGCACCTACACGAAACAGTAGATTGGCCAACAACGGCCATGCACCCGCAGACACCATCTCTGACCTCCTCCATACGATCTCTTCCCTCAATTACTTACCCAACCTCCGTCACGTCACAGTCGAATACGTCAATGGGTCATTCGATGACCTTTTCGACCACGCTCGTCTCCTCTCCTTCCCCTCACAAGTCACCCACCTATCACTCAATTATCTTCATCCAAAGCAGAAGCCCAGTGACAGGCTTTCGTTCCCCCTATGGAAGATGCCCAACGTACGCACGTTATGTCTGAGCGGGATGCCCACGGCATACGTGACGGCTCTCATCGCGACGTGCCCAAACATCAACCATCTGGAGCTCGCCGACATTCCCACCAGCCCGGACTTGAAACCCCTTCCGATGGGCATCTTCTCCTTCCGATTGATGGACCCGAGGGTGCTCCCGAAGAAGGATGGTGAAAAGAGCAGATCCGAATCGGTGCAGTGGGGTATCCAGGTTGCGTTAGAGGCCGGGTTGTTCTCCAAGACGAATACTTCGGAGATGAAGCCGAGGTTGGTTCTGCGCTCACGGTTACAGAAGGCCTCGGATTGCAAGGAGATTAAGAAATTGTGCGATCGGTACGGGGTTGAGTTTGTTTCTTGTTCTTCTTCGTCATAATGCTGCGCGGATATATTTCATTGCTCGGGATTTTCATCGGTATACTGTTGTACATTTCATTCTCACATCGTCATAATCGGCCCTCTAGAGACTACTCAATTCACCATACGCTGTAATTTATCGTTAGTTCACATTAATCACTATCTAATGCGACGCATACCTAATACATATCTTCACCTCCCGTCAGAGCAATACGGAACGGAACATACGACTACGTATCTGCCGGCGAGGTCTCCGACTCAGGCTTTGACTCCGTTTCAGGGAACCCATGAAACACTCCATCTGCCTGGTTATGCTGTGCGAACTGCGAATTCGTCAAAATCAACTCTTTGCGGCATTCTAAAGAAAAAGGGAATGGAGGATAGCAGAGAACAGCATCCAAACATACCTCCCACAAATTCTGATTCCCGATACTCAAATTGACAACAACCATCTGCACCCACTCAGGCACACACCTCAGACTCTTCGGGACAAGCTTTTGATTTCCATCTTCGTCTTCCTCCTCTCCCCAGTCCTCATCCACGATCACTACTGACTTATCTTTCGCCGTCCTCTCATCCAAAATGACAATCGGGCTCGGACGAAAGACGGGATGATCTCTCCCATGCTCGTCGTATATCTCCAATGGCTTAAGCCCCTTTGCCCAATCTGAAGCTGGCACCTGTTTGATGTATCCCGGGTCAGGGGTAATACCTAGGCATGGGTAGGTATCAAAGATATGTTGGATTTCGGCTTGGATTTCTGGGGTTACGGCGTCGCTTGAGATGTATAGTGCGATCTTTTCACCGTCCTCAGGGGTTTCCTGGGTTTCAGTGGACTTGTTCTCCACTTTAGGCTCATCAGCGATTTCGGCGGAAGTACTATTGGGGTCGTTGCTGGAAGCCTGTAATATGATCATGACGGTATCGGTAACTGAATGAACGAAAGTAACGAGAAGGGTCGGGCACCTACCATGAGTCTCTAACGTTAATCTATGCAGTGGAACGATTCGTGATGGCAGTGGTTCAGTTGGGAAGCCCCCACCACTGGGAGTGGGAACATCCTATATACCTTGCAAGGTCGCCGCACGTACTGGTTTGTATCAGAGAAAGCATCACGCTACAGCCAAATTTGAAGTCAAAGTAGTATCAGTAATCAACAACATCATGATGATGTCGGTGCATGTCCAAGGCGGCCGATCATATTGAACCTGCTTATATACCAGATCCACCCTGACAAGGCCTGACAGATGAATAAGTATAATCATATCGCATGTGAATGCAATGCTACAGGATACCGTAGAGTGGAGGGGAAGCTGCAGAGCCCTAGGTAGTACATATACAGAAAGAAATATATCACCACATAACTATCGCAACCAACAATCTCGCATGCGCAAGCAACCAGGTTACCACATATTTCATTTCCCAATGATAGTAGCGGATCTGACTCAGAGCGACGCGAATCATGATGCAGCACTAGCCTCAATCCCAGCAGGTTGAGATTGAGACTGTGGAGAAGCACCACCGCTAGTACTGGCGCTCCCACTCAAAGTGCCAGCTTTCTTGCGATGGACAGTCATATGTCGAGCGAGCTGATCTGGACGTGCGAATGCCTTGTTACAGTCTGGGTGAGTACACGCGTAGGGTCGTGCGCCTGTATGAGTTCGTAGCTGTGGATTACGGAGACGATTCGCGTCAGCTATCTATGCTGGATTACAATCGGGGGAGTATACGTACATGTTTCGACAAGTTCGACGATTCAGAGAACGCCCTATGAGAATAAAAATGACCGGTCAGCGATATTCACAAGGAATGCAAATATAGAGCGTACCTGTCGCAATAAGCGCACTTGAAAGGCTTGTGCCCATTGTGTATTCGTTTGTGGATTGTGAGGGCACCCGTGATCGCAAACGACTTGCCGCATCCCGGGAAATCACAAACGTAGGGCTCTGCAACAAAAATATGTTAACGTGTTTGTATATTTATCTCTGAGTGGTCTTCTCACTTTCTTGCGTATGTCGTCGCATGTGCTGTTGCAGCGTGGCCGCCTCCGAGAAATTTTGCTTGCATAGCTTACACTGGAACGGTCGATGTCCTGTATGACTCTGCACGGCAAAAGACAACATGAGAATACTTGCACACACAAAATGGAAACTAAACACACCTGCAAATGTCGACAAATCTTCTGCTTACTCGCAAACCCACGATCCCCATGCCGGTCGCACCCCTCCCAAAAACAATCATAGTGTGCCTTCCCGCCTCCAACATGGGTCGCAGTGATATGCGCAGTCAGCTCATCGCACGACACGAACGTCTTCCCGCACCCAGTCCAACGACACACATGCGTAGGTGCCGAGCAATCGTGCTCTGGAGCGGGCGTAGGAGGACCAGATAACGAGACAGTAGAGGAGCAGGAAGAACTGGCTTGTGTATTTAGCGGAGGAGGTTTAGCTTGACTATCCCAGTTGTTCGGCGACAGTGCGGCATCGACGTTTGATGATGGAACCGAGGGTACTGTAACGTTTGACAGGCCGAGATGGTCTTGCAGGAGGTGATGAGCCAATACGCCCAATGCGCTATTGACCGGGTCGCCCGTAGATGGACCAGGGATCGTATCGGGGGTGGGATATAGGTGACAGTCGCCCCACAGACAGGAGACATTATCAATCGAATTCGGGAACTCCTGTTTCCGCTGCTGCATATCGACAGGGTTGTTACCTGTGGAGGGTTGCGCTGCGGGTAGGCGCAAGTGTTGTAAATTGACATGACCAACGAGTTCGGCCATGCTACTGAACGCAGCATTGCAGCTACCCCACATACATTTTAGGCCGGCTTGCGGGGGAGTCGTAGCTGTTGAAGGTGAGGTATCAAGACGGGGATCGAGTTGCTGGCCGCTGTTCGAACTCATGGGCATGTCGGGAAGTCCTGGAGTGGGTAAGTATGTCGACTGGTTGTAACCGCCAGTGTGCGATTGTGCATGGGACTGATGGTAAGCCATTGCTGGATCATTATACGACGAAGGGACGCTATTGCCCTGAACGAAAGAGCTCGCGCTGTTGTTGGCCAGGAACTGTTCAAATGACTGTTCCCACGATACTGTAGAAGAATTCCAATCAGGTTGGTACGACTTCCCATCCAGCGTTGGAGGGGAGTGGTATTCCGCACAGCACTGGAACTACGAGGAGCATTTTATTATGAGGAACTCCAGTCTTCATCGAAAAAAATATACGCACAAATTCTTCTAGGCCATCGCAGTCGAAACCAGCGGGGCAGGCGACCTCAGACGGTGGAGGCACGACGTGGTGGGCATCGCTGCACACAACGACACACTGATCAGTGCAGTGTGGGGTGAGCTCAATCGTGCAGCCAACATCCCCGCACGATTGGGCGCACTCTTCGCAGTCGTCCAGGACCATCGGGGGGATGGTAGGAGACATCTGGCAGCAGCAGGCAGTGTGTGACTGCCGCGAAGGGGGCTTAAAACGTGACTTGCACGTCGTGCAGTTCGAGAAGCCTGATGCAGGGACAATTCCCTTGTTCGCAACTAATCCTGGGCCAAAATGAACGGACTCTTGCCCGCCTGCCCTATGTATTTCTGGAGAAGTAGGAGAGACGGTAGGGGGAGGATGTAGAGCAGCGCAAGGAGGAACGTCGGGCAGGGCGAGCTTGTCCATGTTTTCGCCGGGCAGGTAACTGCTGGGACGCTGTAACTGCGATGGTCCTCACTCGGTTGCTGACTAAGCCGTAAGCATACTTTCTCCCCTGCCGCTAACACCCTCGGGCCAATCAGCGGCGTCCGTCTCATCTTATCTCGCCATCGCGGCCTGCATCTCCGACGCGGAATGGCGGAGGAAGCACACCCAGTGGCATGCTTTCTTCAACTTCTGCTCTCGTCGCAGTGCCGTCATTGCAAAGAATATGATATGTGCACCTTGTGCACGACATTGAAGACGCAGTCATCCTCGCAAAAATCGTACGTTATTGTACGGAAGTTACAGTCATCGCTAGTCACCTGTCCACCCGAGCCTCCTCAAGTCCTTCCTACACTCCTCCGTATCCCTCTTTACCCTCGCCATATCCTCCACAATCTGCTTGAACCCTCCCCCACGTCCGTCCACCATCGCCAACAGCTCCTCATACTCCCTAATCTGTCTGTCCAACTCTCGTTCTTCTCGTTCCTGCTCCTCGCGTTTCTTCTGCAATTTATGGTGCACTGCTTCTAGTGCCCGAGCCATCGTGGCATCGGGTTTCTTCGGAGAGGTGTATCCGTAGACAGTTTGATGCATGCGGGCTCGCATGAGGGATAATTTGAGGAGACATGTTTCAATCGTCAGGGAAAGAACGTCATAGCGTGCTCCTCGCTCGGCTTCGAGAATAGGCGGCAGAGTCTCCAGAGCAGTTAACAGCTCTTTTTCAAGGCGAGGGTGAACCTAAATTCCAAGCATGAGTGACCCCAACTTGGACATTGTGACACTCGTGTCGAACCTCGTTGATTTCATCAACTAGTGAGACAAGGCGAGACCGTAGAACCTTGGCCTCATTGTTCAGAGCGGATATAGTTGCCTCCTGCGATGCAATTGATTCAGGTAACCGCATTGCCTGTTCCTCGCGCTGTTCCTCTATCAATTCTATAAATATTTGGCGTAGGCCCGCGATTAAGTCTCGAATGCGGACAACTCATCTTACCTTCGTCGCATGTCCACAAATCAAGAATCTGGTACAACGTCTTCTTTAGCTCTTCAAGCAACAAAGTAGAAGTCTGTTCATCAACCTATGAACCAAGTAAGTCGCGTTCAATATCAAAAAGCCACCTTCAAACTTACATCAAGAGGGTTGCACGCGTATCTCTTCACGTCATCTCCAGATAACCCCCCTGGGAGACGAGTATTGGTATCATTTGCTTCATCGGAATTCTTTGACGATACCAAGTCTTCGTCTTCGGCGAGCGCAATCGCGGTTTCATAGGTCAAGCCGCTCACGATTTCCTTTACGGAGGGAAATCGTTCTACCAACCTTGGCAGGAAAAGTGAAAATCACAACCTACTGGTTTATCATGCTTGCGCGAAACCCGTTCGAGATGGTCTCGCAAGATTTGTTCTTGGAGCTGAATGGTGGCTACAGGTGGGAACACATCAGAACAACTGGGAAACATACCTGAGTCAAGGTCGGAACCTGCGTTTCTGTCATGAGGTGTGTCGAAGCTGTCTGCTATCAGGTCGTGACAATCGGCAAGAAGCTAGTGGCACAATTGTACAAGTCAAAGAATTGAGTCGCGCTGCCGGTCACCGCTCAAAGTCACTGAACACGTGATCTATGCTTCGCGGAAGGGCTTTGACCAGTCGTCGCTCAGAACGAAAAGAGCCTCTCGGAGTTGGAAGAGACGTCTGGTTCCGAGTGGTTCGAATCCGTTCCAGGCCAGTCGACGGAGTCGTACATAGGACGAAGAAAGAGCCCACAAGCACCCACAAGTCGCGGGTGTCTGCCGTCCACTGACGCGCGTGGCTCGGCAACGACCATTGCCGAGACGCGTCGCAAGCAGCGGCTGCGGTTCAAACTTGGCTCTGCTCCGAGTGCAGCTGTGCAGGGCCTTACCGGGTCCCACTGTACGCCTTAATATTTGGCCTGCAGCACACGCAAGACCGAAATACTCTTTATGTCTTTGGCATTCGTGATGACCTATCTGTCATCGTCAAATCTCTTGCGTTCCATTCGGCACTAAGGGTACGTTCCGCATGCCGTCGCCGAGACTCGACTACAGTGGCGTCAGCTCAGTGGCATAGTTAGCAAGGGAGTCTGCCCCGGAGGGCCGTAGAGCATCGGGAGCCATAACACACTGACGATAGCTGAACGGCAAGGTAGGTTGTCCCTCTGCCCCTTTCGATATATAAACGTGGTCTTCTTCGTTCGAAGGGACCCATCAGCACACTCACAACCCGTCGAAGAGCACTTCTATCGTCTAATCTAACAACTCCCGCTTTCACACCCACCAATCCTCAGTTCTTCATAACACAATGTGGCACCCACACTACTGGCACTCCGGCTGGCGAGGCTACCGTGGAGGACGTGGAGGTTCCCGTCTTCTATGGTTCATCATTGGCGCCGTAACCACCTCCTGGTGGATCAAATCCAAAGAAGCGCAGGGTTTCCGCGTCCACCATTGTTCGCGGGCTCGGATCCCTGCTGAAGCTTATCCTTATCCATCTCCGCCTTCACCAACTCAACCTGCCCCTCAGTCCCCCTCGTCTTCTGCAGACAACTCTGCTGCTCAGGTGACCCAGCCGACCCCTTCGTCGAACACCAATACCCCTCCTTCTCCTCCCGCGTACCCTGAGCAAGAGCAGCGAAGACACCGGGGCTGGGGTTGGGGATGGCACGGTAATCAACACGGCTGGGACAACAACAATAACAACAACAACAACGGTGGATGGGGATGGGGATCCCAGGAGCAGCAGCAGTGGAAACCGACTCCGCCTCTAGCAGAGCATATGGAGGAGGATAAGCGGAGATTGCAGGAGTTGAGCGCGAAAGCTACTGATACCGTAAGTTTGCTTCTCCTGTTTCTCTACTGAAAGGCATCGTCTGACATCTTGTTCCTTCTTATAGTTCGTAGAAGTCTCAGAGAAGACGCTCGATACAGTCCTCTCCACCGTCGAAGCCTTGAAAGTGGTACGTAACCTCCCTTCAACACAATCATGCACTACCTTACTAAATTGCTGTCCTATAGAAACTCGCCGAACACCGTGCCGCTCGTGAGCAGCAAATCAAAGAACTCCAAGCTTTGCGCGAGGAGGAACAGCGTCGATGGGAAGAGTGGAAATCTCAACAGCCTCCTCGACATATTGTATAACACACCTCATTGACTTCTCAAACGTGATTTGGAATTTCTTCATGTGTCTTGTTATATTATCATTCAGTTTGCTTACCTTATCACTACTCACACTCGTTCTTAGTTTACCTTTCTCTTCTTCTCTCAAATGTATCAATACAATAATGCAGAATTGTTTACTTCATGATTGACAGCAAGCGATACGTATACTGCAGCTCTTACGCATTGCGCTCGAAGAGCCCGAAATCTTTGTGAGGAAGTCTCGACCATAATCACCGGAGCATTTTCGCAAAGCGTGTACAGATGATCTTGTTCATGCCTTCAACCAAAAACGTGGTAACTCATCATGATAAGGAAGGAGGAAGAAGAAATACTACTGATACAGAAATATTCGTAGCGATTTCGTCTACGGAGCTAGCCCCGAGATATTTTGTGTTAGCTGATAGTGTAAGTTCCGAATCCCGTAAGTAGTAGACGAAGCAAGGATAGGCGGGCAAGATAAAAGATGAGGTCTTGATATAGGCTGAGCTATCCTCAGACCTGACCTACAACTCGGTCTGCTCCTTCGCGTCTCCTCTGAACATACTCCGGAGCTCGAGGGTCCAGCTTGCCCTGTTCCTCCGCTGCAACAGAACAAATCTTCAGCATCATAGTCACAAAACAAAAGGGGTACAAGTACTCACGCGTCGAGTGCCAGAAGTATATGATCAAACCAGAGATGACCACAACGAATGCAGGGAAGTACAGCCAGTAGACCTTGTAGTGGAAGAGGAACAGCCCAAAGAGCAACCCGTAAAAATCACTCGAGAGCAAGCTGAGGTTGTAGTATGCGGATGAGGCCATGCGGTAGAGAATAGGGGCCACAGTGTATAGAATGAACATCGCTGCAGTGTACGCGATGAGCAATCCAACTACAAAACAAAGACAAGTCAGCATCCTTGTCGGGTATAGGTGACAAGACGAGAATACTCACCGGTGGTCCCATTCCAACTCGCCTCTCTCATAGCCTTATGCTCCAACCCGGCCATTTGGATCCCATTAATCAAGGTACCCCACATACCCAACTGACCCACAACCTCATACAACGGGGATCTCCGAACGAAGAATTCCTCTGTGGCATTAGTGAAGCCGTACAGGGTCGCACCGACAATCATGAAGACGTCGCCTTTTGCGCGGCTCAGTGCGGGCCAGTCTTTGTCGGTGATCTCGTCTGAGGCGACGAGCATGCCTAAGCCACCGACACAGATGACGATGCCCTGCAAGAAGTAAGTGTCATTTGAATGAAGATGCAGTGGAAAAAGGGGGAGGGACGTACGATGAGTTGAGTCCAGTGATACTTTGGACGCATGTACAGCCAGCAGAAGAACAGACAAACGGGAATCGCCCAAGCATCGAGAAGCATGCACGAAAGCAACGTCGTATATTCGTACGCTTTCACGACTAGGAAATTTCCCTCGACGTCACATGCGGCCAGAATAATGTACTTCCATCCGTCCTTGTAAATCATCTTGCCCCATCCCTTGAATCCATCTACAAATAGTGATCAGTGCCATTCTGTCAACCATAGAGTTGACAGCGGAAGGTGTGACGTACATTGGTAGATGGTGTACGGCGTATAGGTAATGAACAAGGAGAAGTACCTATACAGGAGCGATCGCCGTCGATCTCATCTTCTCAAGAATAACCACAGGAGCACTTACAAGAAAAACGTCTGGGTCGTCGGCAAACTCCAGTTTCGCATCACCAACTCCGTCGTGGTCACATTCGTACAAGTGATACAAAGCGACACGACCTGCCCCGCAAGCAAACTCAACACGAACCTCTTCGTCCATATACTTGCGAACCTCCGCCAAAGACTTCTCCAGAATGCACCTACGGAGGAATAGTCGATGGGAGGTCGGACGGCTGCATGGTCGTTTGAGGGGGAGTAGGGTAGGTTCGACGGGACTGCCATTGTCTCGTCGACATAGTCCCTTTTGTCGTCGATGGAAGATGGGTGGCCTGTTGCTGAACTCGGCATGGTGGCTGAAGTCTCAACTCAGGATCCTAGGGGTCAAGAGGACACCTGAAAGCGATAGCGTTATCAGCCTTTATATGTGAAAATCGTTGGCTTTGAGCTAGTGGGAGACTTACGAGAGGCCTGTCAAGTGGTGGTGCTAAGGCAAGAGCCACAGCAGACCCAGTGCGGTCTCCTGCGAATGTTCCTGTCTTCATTTTTTGAGTCTTGATGGAGGCCGGAAGCAGAAAAACGGAGAAAAAATAGAACTTGGCCAAATGCTGAGATTAGATTAGATCAATTTCTGCCCCTTGGCATCGATCGCGATCGGTTCTCTTCTTGATCACGGCGAAAGAAAGTTGAGAAACGAGCATGATATATTTCAGTCTGGAGCGTATCGACAGCAGAGAGTATAAGAAAGCATGAACTTTTGCTCAACAGTACGATAACTGGTCCCAAGGTAGACAAGACAAGTGAGAGTCAAGGTTTGTGCGCAAATTGCAGCTAGGCACAAACCTAGTCCTGAGGCAGGGGAGGAGGAGCCTCCGGCTGAGGAGCAAAGATCAAGTTGAGCGGGGGCGTGGTCTGACTATCATCCGCCAACAAGGTCGCAATGATACTACGACCTGCAAAGCTCCTCCCGGCCAACGACTTCAACGCAGCCTTGGCACTCTCCGGGTCCCTATACTTCACATACACCCTACCCACACCGGCAGCTTCGTCTGCACGCTGAGCAGCAAGGGCGGCATCAACACCACTATCTCCCCATTTGAGTTTATCCTTCTTGACAGGTCTGGGGATCCGCAGATCCTCCACCTCTCCGTACCGCCCACATTCCTCTTTGATATCTTCGTAGATGTCGGCGTACTCTTGATCGTCTGTGAGTTCTTCGGGGACGACCATGTTCAACATGAGCAAGATGCGGGAGTTCTCGCCCGATAGGTCTCCGACGGGTAAGATGGGTTTGGGAATGTCAGGGACGGCTTCGTATAATCCTGGGATGGGCGGTTGTCCGGGCTTGGCTCCAACGGAGGCGCGCTGGACAACGAGGTATTTGTCGCCAAGCTCCATGCCGCTGAGGGACTGGATCGCAACATCAGTAACTGCAGGATCGACGTACTCGAAAAACGCAAATCCCTGCGAAGATCGTTAGTGATCAGAGATGGTTGTAGAGAATTGAATTGCACATACTTTGGATGCACCGTTGCCGTTCTCACGGACGAGATTGAATGCTTTCAAGTCACCGAAACTCTTGAGCAACTCCATGACTTGTTCTTCGTTGAGGTATGTCGGCAACCCTCCGACGAATATCTTGTTCTCCGAGTCTGGAACATTGGTAGAAACAACACCGGGGACATGCATGTTGGGACCCATGGCGTCCGGGCCACCATAGTCCTTCGGCCGTCTGATCTTCAGAGGCCCGTTAAGGAAGATAATGCCATCGAACGCCATAGCAGCAGTGGCGTCTTCAGCGCTACGGAACTGAAGCCAATAGTCAGGAACGATGCACAAGAATTACACTAACAAAGTAAACCTTACCTCGACAAAGGCATAGTTCTTTTCGTAGTTACATTGTACGGCAAGCACAGGATTGCCTGGTGCGCCAGTGCCGATGTTCATCTCCTTCATCTTCTGGTTGAAGAAGTCTGCGAGGTTGTTCTCGTTGATCTCTGGCGTGATGCTACCGATGTACAACCGACGAGATTGCCTTGAAAGGTTAGGGTTCACACCGATACCCATGCCGAAAGTCTGGACAGGCATGGGGGGTGGCAGACCGGGTACTGCCAAAATGGGCGGTATTTGTGTACGATTAGCACCGGGAAGATTGAACAGACCTAGACGAGGATATATGAGTGGATAGAACCAAAGAAATGCGTAAAACGTACCAGTTTGCTTGGCCTGCATTGCGGTGTACGCCTCATAGCCAGGTGCATGGACATCCCATCCACTGGCCTTTCTCTTTCTCTGTGACAACGGCACGGCGTCGGGTGGCGTAGGCGAGCGACGTTCAGGAGTCAAAGCGGGATCCCTGTGCCTTCCTCTGCCCCGACGATCTCCCCCTTCAGCATCATCCCGTCGACCACGATGTCCACCTCCCCCACCCCCTGCTCCTATTCCGACATGCTCTTCATCACGGCGGTGCCTGCGGTCCTCGTCACCATGGCGTCTGCGAGAAGAATGACCGTACTCGTCATCTCTCCCTCCTCTGCCCCCTCCTGCATACCTATCTCTGTGACTATCCCTGTCCCTATCCCCTCGATCGTGACGCCTCGAATCATATCGGTCGCCTCTGTCGCGATGTCCATCTGCGTGTCTTCCATGGTCACGTTCCCGACCATAGTCGCGATCGCCGCGGGAGCGGTGCCTTTCTCCGCCATAACGGTCTGCAAAAAGAAGGGAAAAGCAAAAGACGATTGGTAAGCATTAATTGCTGACTGTTTGGAGTTCGGGAGTGCGGATCTGTTAGTAGGACGAGGAGGGATGTCTTTGGAGGCTAGGATGCTAGAATGCTAGACGCTGTGGGATGACGAGGGTGCGGTCTGGGACAGCTCTGAAAAGACGGGTGCCCGGGCTAGCTAGCTATAAAATAGGAGAGAAGGGGGGAACGGCGCAGCAAGAAGACCAGCGCGAGTCTCTGTGAAGTATGGCTCTGCGATGGGAGAAAGCGGGGAATGGGGAAGACAAGTCACGTCCATGATGTTTTTCATGTACATCCCTGCCTCCAAACAGGGTAAAGAAAACGAAACTGATACGATTGAAGAGACTTACCATCGTCTGCCATTTTGTTAGCTTTGCTTTGTGGTTGGTGGTAAGTTGTAAGGAGGGAAGTGGCAAAGCGGTGGGAGGCAACTTGAGCTGAGAGCCTGCGCCGAGCAAGCCGAGCGCTGTTCGATGTATTTTCTCACGACCCGAAATTTTCCCGCGCATTCCCAGAACGCGCTAGTCACACTAGTCACGCGGATGTCACGCCCATGACGGCTGTGTGACATACGCGATCGCGCCTTGCGGCCATCACGCTCGTTCGGCCACTGGCACTTCAAGTTTCTCCTTCATCCCCACCTGCTCAATGACCTCTATCTATCCTGAAAATTCCGAACAACATGCTCGATATACTTAAACGGCTTTTTGTTATGTCTGACGACGACGAGGTCGAGTTGCCTCCTGGACTGCCTCCGACGAGTATGGTCCCCTCATTATGCTTCCGGAGTAGCACTTAATGTATTCACATTTCTTAGGAAGTTTCGAAGGTTTCTGGTTCCAGACGCAACTAACACTATCCTTTGCTCTCGGGATTACTTCCTTTCTCGTATTCTCGTACTGTCGCACGCGGTGGCCATTACTCTTCGCTCCTCGAACGAAATTGAAAGGTTTGAAGGAAATAGCCACTGGTAGTATGCACCAACTGAAGTGCCTCTGTAGCGTTCTCCCCTCATGAGGCTCATGCTCACCAGGCATTCTTTGGGTGGATACTACCCACTATACGCATCTCCGAGTATACCGTCCTGCAAATCGTCGGGCTTGATGCTGCTGTTGTACGTCATTGATCGGTCATGCGAAGGACAGAAATCTCAATCATTCTATGCCAGCTATTGAACTTCTTCAAAATGGGCTTTACACTGTTCTCTGTCTGCTCTCTCTTTGCGATGGCCATTATCATGCCTGTCAATTTGAAGGTGCGCATTCCTGTCCAGCATAATTCAAATGTTCGTAGACGTCTGTGTGCAGAATAACATCGACATTGGTGACGGAAGCGGCGAAGACACAGAAAACCCCTGGGATCCATCTGATCCATTTGCCCCACCGGACGGAAAGCAGCCTACAGCACCTCCAAAGGACACAGACTGGTGGGACCTCATCAACGATGCCAACTCGTACCTCACCGTCCACCTTCTCTTCACATACATCTTCACCATTCTAACACTCTACTTCATCCACCGAAACTACAAACGCTTTATCCGCGCACGGCAGCTTTTCTCTTTGGAACTTGTGCATTCCATACCTGCGCGTACCGTCATGGTAACCAACCTCCCACCTCACCTTCGGAGTGAGAAAGCTCTTGCTGAGTACTTCGAGAATATGGATCTGGCTGTGGAAAGTGTGAACGTATGCAGGGAAGTAGGTTCCCTCAAGAAATTGTTGGATAAACGAACAAAGGCTCTCCTCGAATTAGAATCTACCTGGGTCAAGTATCTCGGTAACCCCGCAGACGTCGAATCCCACGCATCTATTAATAGGGAGACCAGTCCCCTCGTAGATATAGATGGACCTGACGTTGAGGACCAACGAAAACGACTTGTGGTACCCCATCGAGCGAGGCCTACGATTCGTCCGAGTTGGTTTGGTCCGAAGGTCGATGCTCTGGAATACCTAGAGGAAGAATTCAAGAAGGCAGACGAGGCTGTCCAGAAGCGAAGACGATTGGGCAAATTCAAAGCATCGCATACGGCGTTTGTCACGTTCGAGAAAATGGCTAGTGCAGTACGTCCATGACTTTCTCCCTTTTTAACATGCCGTTCATCATTCAAAACTATCTCGCATGTATAGCAAATAGCAGTCCAAACCGTACACGCCCCCGCCCCCGCTCAATGCATTACTCACCTAGCCCCGGAAGCACGAGACATCGTCTGGTCTTCCATGACATACTCTGTCAACTCCCGGCGCGCACGAGAACTCTTCGTCCTCGCAGCAGTCACTCTCCTTCTGTTGTTCTGGTTGATCCCTGTTTCTGCCTTGGCTGGTCTGCTGAGTTATGGCGAGATCAAGAAGACGATGCCTTGGCTTGGACATATCATTGATGCGAACCCGAATTTACAGGCTATCGTACAGAACTCGTTGGCCACTGTCGGTGTGATCTCGTTGAACGCGCTCTTGCCGTTCGCTTTGGAAGGTAATCTTGCACTGTACTATACCTCAAATATTTGCGATGCTCATGCTATTATTGTGAAGCCTTGACATACATCCAGGGATACCCTGCACGTAGCTGGATCGAATACTCACTCATGAAGAAATACTTTATGTTCCTTCTCGTCCACGTTGTTTTCATCTTCCTGCTCGTCAGTACGTACTGGCAACTCGTACGAGATTTGGCCAATTCCCCCGCGAAGATCCCCGAGAAGCTTGCTGCGGCACTACAGAAGGGTACTGCGAGACATTTCTTCGTGTCTTACGTGATGCTTCAGGGTATGATAGTTACCGCATTGATTTGTGAATGGTGTTGACGTTTGTATAGGTATCGGTATCATGCCTTTGCAACTCCTGAATCTCGGCGTGCTGATTCCGAGATTCTTCTACCGCCTTTTCATCACACGAACACCCAGAGGTTTGTCTTTAACAAGGTTTTGATAACTCCCTTTGATTTGTGTCAACTTCTACAGACTTCGCGGAGCTGAACGCACCCCCTATGATCAACTACGGCGTTGTCTACCCTCAAGCCATCCTCGTCTTCGTAATCACACTGACCTACAGCATCATCCAACCGCTCATCCTGATATTTGGAGCCCTCTACTTTGGCATTGGATACGTCGTATACAAGTACAAACTCCTCTTCGGTATGTTCTCACCTCTTCTTGTTCACCCTCCTATCCAGCAACGACACTGAGATTCCACCCTAAGTCTTCTATAAACCTTACGAATCCCAAGGGCAAGCCTGGCCTATCACCTTCGTCCGACTCATCTGGGGCGTAGTCATCTTCAACGTCTTCATGACCGGGATCTTCATCCTCCGCAAATCATGGATCTCCTCCCTCCTCGCCCCACTCCTTGGGGGAACCGTACTATGGTCCTGGTATACTTACAAACTGTATACGCCTTTAAGCAAGTATGTGAATTTGAGTTCGGTGTGTGAGGTACAAAGGGGAGAGGATACTGCGGATGTTGTTAGGTTGAGGAGTGGACATCCTGTTACTTGGAGTCAAAGTTACTTGAATCGGAGGAGGTATGCGCAGAATGATGAGACGTTGTATGTTGCGCCAGAGGATGAGAGGACCGATTACGTGAGTTATTCAATGAAGTATGTCCCACTGTGATTGCTCGGGCTTACTCGTTTTGCAGTCACAACCTCCAATGGCGAACTGGTACAGCGGCGTACTGAAGTAAGTCTCAATAACAAATCGTTCAAATCCCCACTAATGGACGAATACTTCCCAGTACTGGCAAGCGACGATACGGCCACCCAGCCCTCACAGGCGTCCTCCCCCAACCCTGGCTCCCATTAAAGAAAGGCCAAAGCATGACAAACGGTCACCGGACCTCCGAAGACGACGACGGCGAACCCCAGGACACCAAGCCCGTCGTTCTCACTCTCCGCAAACGATACTCCATCCGACAACCTCAACCAACAGTGCGCTCACCACCAACCGACGGTGATACACCCAGCATCGTAAATGGGAACCCATGGGAAGACACCTCAGCGGGTCCCTCATCACCCTCGCATCAACGACAACACACACTGCGAAACAGACTGAGCTTCGACGCTGCATCTGGGGTGATCATGTTACCCGACAACGGCGATTGGTTGGAAGAAGGAGATGAGAGTGATTCCGACGAGGATTATGGTACAATGCGACGGTCGAATCAGTCGGAGACTAGATCCCAGGACACGGATATCCAACAGGTTTGGGCTGGAGACTCTACGTCTGGTTCTCAGACGCTGTCACCTTCGAAGAGGTATTCGACGTATTATCATCATCCAGAACGGAGGAAACGTACGTGACTCGTGCTGGGGGACGGAAGTTTCGTTCGTTTGATTCTTGCGTAGTTATACCCGCAACCTATATTTCATACCAGTAATCGTTTCGCTGCTTGCTTTACGTTTGGACTCTTAGTGAATATACATCAACAATTACATCTTACCTTGCAGATGTTGCACGTTGAGCTGGATTGATGAGAAGTACGCCATTATGGGAGGGTCATACTGACAAAAACGACTTACAGGCTTGACGTCAGTAAATAATTAGGGACCGAGCAACGAAGCAAAGAGAACACGATATATGACGGACAACCTCTGAAAACGGGGGAATATGTAGCAACAGAATAAGTTGACGACATTCACTCCTTTTTGCCGGCCCGTCGGTCTGCTTTTCGCTGTTCCATCTACAGCAGTCACAATCAATAGGTTCACAAGGCTTTCCACGGAAGACAAGACAGTAGACGTACCCAAGCCTTCTTGCAATCCCTGTACGCTTGGAAGTAATCCAGACACTTGTCTCGGTCATAGTCATAACGGTTCAGACAGTCCATTGACGCCTTCGAGGCATGTTCGCATGGACTATCGTGCAAGGATGAAGCGAAGGAGGTAAGGGATCGTATGCTGAACTTGATGTATCAGACGGAAGCGTACTCAACGAACTTGGTCATTGGTCGGTCCTGGGGTAATGTCAGCTATGATTCAGGTGTTAGGGAAGCTGAAGTTGAATACCTTGAACACTTGCGACCAGTCCTTTGGCGTTACAAGGTCTTCAGGGTTCGGTAAAGGCTCCTGTTTCCTCTCTGTGGACCTGATCGCCATAATTGCACTAGTGCAGATGGGAGTAAACTCGAAAGGAGTGAATGCAATAGAAGGCTATTAGAAGCAGTGCTGGGATAGTAACCCTAACCTAACTGCGTCATTGGCCATGCAGAATTCACGAGACGGTGACCGACTGCGAGCCGTCCAAACGCGTACAACCCACCTTGGCCGGCTACCTCCACTTGAGCCCCACAGTCTTGCTACACAGCTCGTTTTTTCTCTCAAAGATACCTCTTTCTATCTTCCAAGATGCCGACAGAACTCCCGTACGCTGCAGATGCAGAGCTTTCGCTATCCTATGACGAACTAGATGTCAGTGTCAAGTTAGGATGATCGACAGCGTCGAATGCTAATGATCAGCATCTCCATATAGGTTCTACGGAGACAGTATGAGAAGGAGGTGTCCCAATTACATGTGACGGTGCAGACGAAGTTCAATTACGCATGGGGACTGATCAAGAGCCCGCTGAAGGAACATCAGGTGGAGGGTGTACGGCTATTGCAAGGTACGAGCTGCGATCAAGCAAAGATGGTGTATGGACTAAATATTTGACTGCTATAGAGATCTATCGCGCGGAACCAACAAGGAGAAGAGAATGCTTGTACTATCTTGCATTAGGACACTATAAGCTGGGTAACTATGAGGAGGCTCACAAGTTCAACTGTGCGTAGTCTTTCCTTTCAGCACGCCCAAATCAACACTCACTCTCCATCAGCTCTCCTACTTGACAAGGAGCCTACGAACCTACAAGCACTGAGTTTGAAGAACCTCATAGATGAGCGTGTGAAGCGAGGTACGATCACTTCGCATTATTCTGCCATTCCCGAATGAGGGCATTGATGTCCAATTCGCGTCGCAGAGGGATACATTGGCATGGCTCTTGCAGGCGGAGCAGCGGCTCTCGGTGCAATACTAGTCGCAGGCATCATACGGCGAGCAACCCGCGATTGATTCTTGCTCGAGGAAGAACGTCTGACTTACCTGTTCTACCACACCTCGCGACGCCCTCCGACCTCGAAACCTCAACACGACTTGAACGCGGCATTCGACCTCCTCTCAACGTCACGGACACTTCATCCTCATACATTATACAATAAATGACACCTTATTTTGACCTCCTGTTCTCTCGCCCGCGATGAGATGATTGTACGAAACAGTCGTCCATGACCGCAATGTACTTGTGCTGGATACCCGTGCAAGGTGTATCTTCTTTCTATGGCCCCTTCGCCAAAGTTGCTACGTTGCCATGCAGCGTCTCGTATGTATGGTAAATCAAGCGAAACCGTTTCAATTTCGCAGTGGTTCAGTTGGTATGTTCGTGTGACTGACGTCGAATGCTACAGGGCTTGAGAGCCTATCGGGTTGTACAGAAACAGCTCATGAAGCGACCCTGGCCTTTATACTTTGCTTTACAGCGCTATGAACACATGCGTCATATGTCGGGTCCCGACTGACAAATCCACATGACACACCTCTCTATCAACCACTTCGAGCACTCTACTACCATCGGGCCGACGCCCTAGTATCAACCACACAGCCTCCTTCGCGTACACACTCAAGCCAGGTTCGTAGAATCTTCAGGACGTCTCGTACTGACGTCTGCCAGGCTTTACTATCATCACACAAGGGTCAAAAATCGCCTTGTAAATCTCGGATAGCGAGATGACTCGGACTCCAATGCCATTATTGGAGAGAAACGCGGAGAACGCATTGCCTGCCAATAGAAACCCTGCCATATGCCATTGTGCTATGTATCGGATCCTTACGGAGGGTCATTTCGGGGCCGTTTGACATGATTTCACCGCACAGTATCCAAGGCTGTTTCGATGCTCAACACCTACTGAGCCAGAACAAGTTCAATACAGGACAAGGGGAGAACTTGGGCCTATAATCACGGTGATCCAATGAAGCGAACACGATCGCGTGAGGATCGTACGACGGGAAGGTCAGAAACGCAAGACGCGACCGTGTTCTGCCTTGTTCGAGTAATGCGGCGAACGGACTTGTGCCTGGGAGTATCACAACTGACGTACAGTCTCTTCCTTCCTCTTCGATTGGACAACGGATGTTTCAGGAGGAGGTCGCCTCCCCGACGGAACCTTACCAAACGGTATATAAGACTCTCCGAGGTTGCTTGGGTAGCCCAGCACTCAGTACTCAACTAGACTCATAGTCTCATACTCCCCACTCAGTTTTCTCTCTTCTCTTTTTCTTTGATACGCAACGATGACTGAAAATCGACGTGAAAACAACCTCAAGAACTTCATGAGTGAGTGGCCGAACCGTTAACCCCTCTCAGTACTCAACTGTACTGACTGATCCTTGGGGGTTAGCTGACTTCATGATGGGCGGAACCGCTGCTGCCATCTCCAAGACAGCTGCAGCCCCCATCGAGCGTGTCAAGCTCCTCATCCAGAACCAGGGTGCTATGATAGCTAATGGTCGGCTGGACCGTCCCTATACTGGCATTACAGACTGCTTCAGGAGAACATATCAGGTTGAAGGCTTCGCCAGCTGTAAGTCATCGCCCGGTACCCTGAAGAGACATGGTCGAGCTAACCTGTACGATGAAGTCTGGCGGGGCAATGGAACGAATGTCCTTCGTTACTTCCCCACCCAGGCACTTAACTTTGCCTTCAAGGACACTTACAAGCAGATGTTCGGATTCAAGAAGTCCGAGGGATTCTGGCTCTGGGTCTTTGGTAAGTCACGAAATGGATGCAGGTGTCCCCGGATCGAACTCATCATCTCTCTTCTAATTAATAGGAAATGTTGCAAGCGGTGCAGCCGCAGGAGCATCTTCCCAAGTCTTCGTATACTCCCTTGACTAGTAGGCACCTTCAATCCTTCTCTCACTGCGATAAACAAGATCTCAGCGACCTCCGTCACCCGACTCAACGAGATCACGAGCGGCGGAGGCCCACGTGACTTACCAGCTTCATCTTTCTTCTTTTCATGCACTTTCATACAGCGCACGTACCCGTTTATCCGCCGATAGCAAGAACGCGTCAGGACAACGTCAATTCAACGGGTTGTTGGACGTGTATCGCAAGACGTTGAAGTCGGATGGTATTGCGGGGCTTTATCGCGGGTTTGTCCCTAGCGTCCTTGGAATTTGTGTCTACCGAGGGTTCTAGTGAGTCTCAATCATCTCTCTGGAGGTAATTGAGATCGTGCTGAGGACTGATCGTGCATGCAGCTTCGGAGGATACGACTCCATCAAGGGTACCCTATTGGTGGGACCGCTCCAAGGCAACTTCTTGGCTTCCATGGCCGCAGGGTGGTTGTGCACAACGGTAGAATGCTCTCTGCGAATACAATCCGGTCTTTTCGTTCTAACCATCACTCCTCATAGCTCGCCTCCATGGCAGCCTATCCCTTGGACACCATCCGTCGTAGGATGATGATGACTTCCGGAGAGAAGGTAACTGCTGATTTAATTTGCCACACTCCCAAATGCTATACTCACATCGACATCCACATAGATCCGCTATAAATCATCCTTGGACTGCGCCAAACAAATAGTCGCAAAGGAAGGTCCCAAAGCACTCTTTGGTAAGCTCGACCCACGGCTCAACGCCAACTTCTATCGTACCGGTGCACTCACTACGCACTCCACACAGCTGGCGCAGGAGCGAACATCTTACGTGGCTTGGCAGCAGCCGGTACCCTCGCCTTGTACGACCAGTACGTACCAGTGTTACACATGCACTTTGATTAGAGGTTGAATTACCTTCTTTCATAACCTTTAGGTTCCAGGAGCTTGCGTTCGGCAAGGTCTATGCTGCGGGTTCCGGCTGATCGGCGTAGGATTCCGACAATATCGATGTCGAGACTCGAGACTGGACGTGGATGGCCACATCCTGTCTACTTGATAGCCTTCCAGTCATACATATACCTTTCCTTTTTTTTTCATAGAAGAGCATTTCTGTTCTCGTATATATGGTGCATTATTGTAGGACTTTGCCATGTTTTTGTATCGTCCCCCGAGGCGTTCGCATTCACTGTGCATCTCTATGTAATGCTACACTTTCTCCAGAGCAGAAAAATAACAGCAGAAGCAGGACAGAAAAACAAACAAACAGCGAAGAAAAAGCAAATAATGGTAACCAAAAAATCGAAACAAAATGACAAAAGATGAGTGAGGAGGCAGCAGGAAAGGCGCGGGTGAGGGCGGGGCACAATGCAAAGCCGAAAAGTGGAGGAGAAAGCTCTGGAACGCAAATGACGGCTCCTCGGAAACGCTGTGCGGTGTGGTGTACAACGCATACAAGCACGTGTAGATAGTACAAAAGTCGTCCGTTTGTGATGCATCTCGAATGCACAGTCGTCGAAATGTCATTTAAGCGTGAGCACGAGGTCAGGCGGATAGAACGGGTGGGTGCGGTGTCGCAGTGCGGGTGGGGTGAAGTGAGGTTGGGTCAGGTCACTAGTGGGGGTCAATCAGGTCATCAGGCAGTCGCGTGAAGGATGTATCGTTCCGTCCGTTAGTGGTCGTTAGCATGAGCCGTATGGCGGAGCGAGGCATTTCTGGTCATCGCGTTGGAAGGAATTGGTCTGTACAAAGTGTAAGCTTGAACGATAAAGGAGCAGGAGAAAGTATCGAATACGTACCAGCTTCCGTCCTCATATCATCAGGTGTTCGCTTAAAGCAGGTGATCCCAAGGAGGACGAATCCTATCAGGACTGCAATCTCGAAGACCATCCATATAAATGCCCATACTGCAGACAATGTCAACTCACATTCCGAATTAGAAGGGAACGCCACATACCATGAGCACCTATTGATGGGAACATTATCGAGAATTGTGTCGCATCGGAGTCGTTCGCTTTGCGGAAGTACTTGTCGTCTGCGATATCCCCTTTATAAATGTAGTGATCAGCATGCTATTCGGTACTTCCGAGGGACCTGGACGTACAAATGACGAACAATACACTGGGCAATCAGAGATATCAGTAAACTGTACCAAATCAGGATGAGGAGATGACATACTTCATGACACCAACGAACAGGCAGTACCACCGTAATGCCTGTCTACCAGAGAAAAACCGGTGAGCTCGGAGCTAAGCCGAAGAAGGAGTAAAAGAACGCGTACGCATGGTCGATGAACCAAAAGCCGACTAACAGCCCCTCATAACATATCGTTAATAGTATCGTTCTGCAACCATGGTGAGTATGTGCGGCCATAATTGCGGAGGATGCTCACAATTTATCCCGTACAAGTACAAGTGGGAGCACCAGCCCCAGGCCAATAATAAAGCTCATGATTTTTGCTATGAGGGTGTCAAACCCCGATAGTACCAGCACTCCGCCGAAGAATGTTGATCCAACATATCCTGCGGATAGAATGATGAAAGGAATTCCGCCCTCCACATGCGTTGCGCCGCCTGTGTCGGGGTCTATGGAGACTTTCGTGACGGACCCTCCAGTTAGAACGGCCTGCTATTCGTTAGTTTGCAGCCCTGCGGGCCCATGGAAGCTTGAGCGCACCATTGTAATATGACATAGTTCATGCCATCCGATCGTGAGGAGTTTGAGCGGGTTGATGAGAACACGGGCTCCTGGTATATTCCACAAAGCAAATATTATGACAGCGTAGACAACAATCTATTCAAGTCAGGGTCTGTTGGGTCATTCAGGTCTCGGGGAGCGTCATGTTCATGCACGTACAACATAAAGAGTCGGAACCTATGGAGCACGATCCGTCAATATACATCCAAGCACTGAGCAGGATGAAAAGCGCACTTGGTCGTGAGTGGGAGTCAAAGCAGGCGTCGTCGGCATTGGGGGCGCGACGGGCGGTCGTGGTACGGGAAAAGGTAACGAAGACATATTTCAGGCTAGCTCTGTGTGCTTTTACAGTGTCCTCGCGAGAAAGCAAGACACATGCAAACTGTGCTGGATAGTGTTGGGGTCAATGCGTGGATCCTCGTGCGCAGAGTGAAAAGGAGAAGTCCTCGTGTACGCTGCAAGGCTCGGAGCCAAAGAGGTCCTCCTCAAGCGTCAAAGCACTGCGATAATGGAAGAAGAGGATAAGATGAAGCAGCAGCCACCGGCAGCACTTCTCACCGTCAAAGCAAAGTTGTGGCCAGACGACCAATTTCGAGCCCGAACATGTTCCTCGGCTTCCCGGCACCAACGCGTGCATACTGGCGCCCATAATGCAACACGCGCCGTGCACGTGAGCAGATGTAACGCGTCACTTTCACGTGCGCGTGTGTTTGTTGACTGCTTTCGTCACGAGCGGAGTTTGAATGTTGGACGCGGTATATAAACGCAGGAGCGCGTCGAAGCCGGTCAACCCTCCCTCTGTCTCTGCTCCCACCATCATCTCCCCCCTCTGTCTCTTATCTCTCACTTGAATTTCAACTATGGTACGCATACGCCCTTATGCTCTGTGTTTCACGCATTCAACTGATCGATTTCGCAGTCTGGAAAGGGAAAGGCGTAAGTTGCAATCTCTGGCCACCACAACTCGACTTCTTACTCTGACGCAGTGGAAAATCCTCGTCCGGCAAGGCTGGCGGTGAGGCTGGCAAGTCGCAGTCTCGCTCTGCAAAGGCCGGTCTCCAATTCCCCGTCGGTCGTGTTCACCGTCTATTGAAGAAGGGCAACTATGCACAACGTGTTGGTGCTGGTGCTCCTGGTATGTGGTCCTTGTTCCTTATGAGGAGGGCATAACTGGATTGATGAGGGACAAACAGTGTACCTCGCCGCTGTACTTGAGTACCTTGCTGCCGAAATTCTCGAGTTGGCTGGAAATGCTGCTCGTGATAACAAGAAGCAACGTATTGTCCCCCGTCACTTGCAACTCGCCATCAGGAACGATGAGGAGTGCGTATCCTCTCGTTGCATTCAGAGCATGTGGTTGACCCATCGTACAGGTTGAACAAGCTGCTCGGAGACGTCGTCATCTCCCAGGGTGGTGTCGTACCATTCATCAACCCCGAACTGCTCCCCACAAAGTCCAACAAGGGCAAGAAGGAGGGTGGTGCCTCTCAGGAAGTTTAAGGGCCTGCTTCGTCTATTACGCTATCTTCTCGGGACTGTATTCTTGTATCAGTATGTTTACCCTGTCACCTAATACCTTCCATTGCATCTGTATATCATTGTCGGCAATGTTCATATGCATATGATATGATATGTCTTGCTCAAGGGCCAAGTTCGCTGTCGCAATACCACAATGCTTTCTCATTTCGAGCCTATGATCTAGAGTGAATTCGATTCCGCAAAATAATTAGAACATATGCATAGATCAAGCAGAGACATCCAACAGTGCATTCCCAACGCATACGAATCAAGTAGAAGGAACGAAATATGAAACTTAATGGCAGCAATGTAACACATAGGCAATGTCCAGCAGAGACCATCTCCATCCTACCTAACTCACTGAATAATCTCATCCTCAGCATCGCTCGCCATAGTCCTCCTCTCAAGGAAGGACGCCCGATTCGCACTGCTCCTCTTTGCATGAGTATTCGTCGGCCGGGTACTAGAAGACGACCGGCCATTCGCGCTCGAAGCAGGGGACGCAGGGCGAGGAGGGCCCGAAATCGATGACCGATTGTTGAGATTTTTCACCATACTTCCAACACTGCCATTCCCACCCGTCACACGGGGACCTCCAACCCTAGACTGACGAACCCTCGCCGCAGCCTCGGCCTGAGCCTTATTGGGGGATCCGCTCCTGGAAGAGACAGATCCCTTACGAGAAGGCGCCTTGGGAGGTGACATAGTACGACTGCTACTGCTGAATGTAGGGCTTCCCGCTGAAGTGGGTGGAGAGCCGGATGTCGCCGGAGGAGTTAGTGGCTCAGGGGGAGGGTCAACGAAGCTGGGAGGGACGTTGGTTGTTGCGGGAAAGTTGGGCATGGGGAGTTCGCCTTCTTCAGGGAGTTCCGGAGGGGGCTCCTTGAATTGAGGACGAGGTGGGAGATGATCGTCTGTTTCCGGAGGAGGGCTTTTGAACCGCGGCGGGACATCCGTGTTCGCGTTGTTCGTAGGGGGCAGAGGCGGGGGAGGAGGAACGTTAGCAAAGGCCGCTGGTGGAGGAGGTGTCTTTGCCGTGGTAGCGACGGGCGGAGGGGGTGGAACCGCAGGGGCAGCAGGTGGAGGGGAGGGAGCTACCGCCGGAGCAGGAGCAGGGACAGAGGGCAAGGGCGCAGCAGTAGCAACAGGCGTCCTATTGTCTCCCAAAGCAATATCCTCAGGCTCCTCATGAATCGAACCAGGCTCCTCAGTCAACGAAGTAGCCGAACCGGGTGTCTCAGCAACAGCAGGTGTTGGAGGGATCACATTCGTCTCAGGCACGGGAAGCTGGGGCATAGGTGGCATAGGAGGGACAGGAGGAGGGGACTTGGACGACCTGATACCACGTTGAGCCATTTGCTGTGCGTGAAGTTCCTTGAGGTCCATTCCGGCGGAGATCCTGCTACGACTCATGCGCATGTCGACAGGACGGGTGCGTCGGCGGACAGGGACTTTGCGCTCGGACTCGCGTTTCTTCCTGGTAAGTGTAGGAGGCAGGATGTCGTCGTATTTCTGCAAGAGGTCAATGAATAGCACTGTGGGATGTCCTTGTCAGTAGGAAGCCACAAGGCTGGAACCAATACTTACACGTCGGGTGACGATCCTGGATGGATATGTTAGTCTCGACCTTTGGCCTGAGGACAGCTAGAGAGTAGCACGGGTGAATGGCGCGTTCGAGGGTGAAGAAACTTGAGAAGAACTCACATCGACCAAGACTCAAAGCCAACTTGGAGATATAAACCTCATTCGTCTCATTACCGCCATCGGTGTTATCAATGAGGCTGAGAGAACACAATAAGCAGTCAGTCCACCTTATTCTACAACTCCCAACAGCAGAAAAAACCAACTCACTCTTTGAGATGCTTCACAATCGCATCCAACACCACCAAATGCACCTTCGGCAACTTCTGCAACGCACTCTGCAAATCCAAAACATGCTGCATCTCCGTCGACTGTGCACCCTCCTTATTCCCCGCACCCATAGTCGGATACAACTTCCTGAACTCGTCCCAACCTTCATACATGCAAAGCGGCGGGTCCAACTCGAGAGCCCAGAGTTTAACTGCGCTCGCGAGGACCGGGGCGTCGTATTTCTTGAGGGTGTCTTCTGGGATGGGATTCTCGGGTGGAATGGAGTTCAGGGTTTCTCGGAGGTGGTGGACGGCAGGAAGGGGAACTTCGTAGATCCATGTCTTCCTTCGTTCTATACAAGTGTACCTTGATCAGCAACGTGATCCATGGATTAGGGATGATGTAGGGAAACCTCACCAGCGTCATTGGGCAACTTAGTATACGCCTCATGCAAGGCTGCAAACAACGCCTTCAGAACTGGATGAATCAAATCCTTATGCTCCGAAGTAGTCCCATTAGGAGAAGTCACGCCAAGACCAGCCCACTTGCGAAGGTCAATACCGAACACGACATCCGCCTCGTCGTGAGCGACAGATTCGTACACTTGGGCAGTCGGACGGAACGGTCCAGTACGATATTGCTCAATGAGGGCCCTGAGATCGGCTTCGGGTTGGTAGGAAGCGATGAGAGTGGAGGAACGCTCGAGAGAGGGTTGCATCGCTTTGGGGAGTTGTTCGAGGCAGGTTTGATATTGGTTAAGAACTAGAATCATAGATGGGGTTAGCCCTCAATCCATTCAGAAGAAAGTTAAAGGCAACCCTACCTGTCTTGACAGCCCTCAACCTATCCAACTCCCACTTCTGCAACGCCTTTAACGTATCTTCAATCCTCTCTTCCAACCCCAACCTCTGTCTATCCAACTTTCTAATAGCAGCGCGATACTGCTGATCCGCCTCGTCCGCTTCGCGACGGGCTCTTATATGGGGCGGCTCATTGTTGGGGTTGGTGGTGAGAGCCTTGGTGACGAGGGTGGCGAAGGATGATGTCTTCTTAGCGACGTTCTCTGCTATGGGAGTGAGGTTCTTCTGGATTGGCGAGGTTACGGTTTCGGCTTCCTTGGATTTCGGTGCGTCCAGGCTGAAAGCCTATAAATCGTCACGGAATTAGTTGAGTATGAACATTAGAACGCGCTTCGAGGCCTACCTTGGGCCTGAACTGATACCAGGCTTCGTCCGAATCCTCATAATCGTTCCCAAACTCTCCCAACCTTCTCAGCAAGTTATGCTTCTCCACCAACTCCTTCGCGGCATCCTCAGCATGATCCAAATCCCCTTCGAAACCCTTCACATTATCCCTCAACCAATTGGTCAAATCCTCACCAGTGAACGCCTCCTGATACTCCCCAAGCAAAGGGAACCTAACCGACCTCAAATTCAACTCCGCCTTAGCCCTCGTCAACAATGCCGACAACTCGGCCGGCTTGAACTCGACGCCGGCAATAGTGATAGGCGGAAGAGGCGCGTTTGCGTTCACAGACGAAGGCGGGACATCCGTGTTGATGCTTACAGCCTGAGGAGGCAGAGCGGGTGACATGGGAGGGGGCGATGCCATAGCCTGCGGGGACCCAACCCCAACATCAACCGCTCGTCCCTTTCCCTTGTCGATCTTCTTTTCCTCAGTCTCGGCATCAAAGTGAACCTCTGCAGGCTTTGCGTCCGGGTTGGGTGCGGCGGGATGCGTGGCGTTCAACCTGAACTCTTTGAGACGGGCGGTGATTCGTTCGGACATGGTAGGTTGCCGAGTTGGGGTTCGTCTGTCTCGGGGTCCGAGGTTGGGAGAGCTCGTCAGTTTGTCGGCGGAGCTTGGCACGACGGGGGCGAAGCGGGCACTGTTAGATGAACATTCTGCTTAGAATTGTGATGGAATGTTGGACGATCAGTGGAATACGAACTCGTCCTCTGCCTCATCTGCCTTGCGCGTTTTCGCGAGATAGATATTCTTCAGGTGCGAAACCTGATGAGAAAGACTGAGTTACGCCTTCTCACGTTCGGGGGAAACACGAACTGACCTCTTCCTGGGCAATCTCGTACGCACCCAAATAGCCATCTACGATGGTCGCCTTACTAGTGTGAAGTCGTTCCTGTTATGACTCTAATCAGGGATCATTCATAGCCCGGAGAATGGAAGGAGCCAACCTTGTAACCAGTAGCCCATTCCGCAAAGGGCTTTGCGATCTTGTCGCGGAGGTCGGTAGAGATTGTCTCATGAATCTTTCCCTGAGCAAGAGTCTCCTCTTGCAGACCTCGGAACGCCATAGCCAATGAAGCGCCATCGTCTGTTTCAAATGCGGTACCTAGTAGACAATGACCCTGAGTTCCCCCTATCAGCCTGGGGGACAATAAAGCTTACCTGCCGCGGGTGTGGCGAGGGCATTAGCTACAGCGGCCTCTGCTGCTGCGCGAGCCTAAACATACAGTCAGAATACAACAGCACGGATACCAAATACAGAGCATAGTACCCTAATGAAAGCAACGATATCCTCATTCTCAGCAATACCCTATACACGCGTTCGTTCAGTATGCAAAGCGGGGGTGACGACATAGCGCTCTAAGCAGCAGCAGCAACGCATACCTGTTCAAGCTGTCCATAGAGGACTTCGAGACCCTTCCTGTAGTCCTGGGACCAGAACGAGTTTTGGAACGTCAACGGTAAGGAGACGACGGCCATGTCGCCAACGCAAACTATACAGCAGTAGTCGTGGTGTGTCTAGAGCAGGGGGGTAGCCACCGTGTGTGGGGTATATGAGCGACTCTGCGCGTGGTGAAGTCGTTGTGCTGGCGTGGTACAAGGCGAGAAACGCGACTTTGCGCAGAAGAATATATGACGGTCGTGGTCGTGGTTCAAAAGACGGAAGGCAATGCAGAGGTGCTCAGGGGTGATACTCGGGTGATACCAGGTCTTGGTCGTGACACTGACCGTGTCGGGCGCTGCTGGGTGGCGGTGAGTCTGCTATGTATAGTCTGTCTCATCCTCATCGAGGCCTCATCCTTTGCGCTCGCTCTGAGACAGCCCCCGTCGGTGCACCCGGATATGTCGCTTACGCCCGAAGGCCACAATAAAGGGGCAGCATGCAGATGTAGACAGAAACATAGCCATGTGCAGATTAAGCAAGTTGTATTGTATCTATAACTCCACGACATCGGCACCCTCCGCTACCTGCCGCGACCGCGCACCAGGCACCTTCATCCCCGACCGCTCTGCGCTCGCAAAGAGCACCTCCGAGTCACCCATCTCGTTCGCGACGTACTCTTGCTCGGGGCCCTGAACCGTAAACACGTCGCCGAACCCGTCTGCAAACGTCGAGGTCGGCAGCTGCACAAGGTCTGGCGGCGTCCGCGTCAGGTACAGCCGGAGCAATGCGTCCTCCGCCGCCTGTAAGAGAAAAACATTAGGGGGGACTGTCTCACAACATTGTTCGACGTTGCACTAACCCTGAATTCGGCCATCTTCAGAGAGCTGCCAAAGCCCTCTCCCAGTTGGTCTGCACCCGAGTAGATGCCAACGACATACACAGGAGCTATCGACATTCGACCTGTCTCCCTCAACAACCTATCGCAAACGGTCTCAACTCGCGTACTATAGCCAACCAACCGAGCCATTGCTCACCTTGAAATGGGTCGTTCCCGGCCGTATTTTGCAACAGTTTCCGCGAGCGCCTTCTTCGGGTCTCGGAATTTAATCATATTCCGCAAGTCGACCTCCCTACTCAGGAAGAACTTGTGTGCAAACTTCCTTGCAGAGAGTAATGACCTATGTTGATACACGAGAGCCGTCAGAGCTCGGGGGACAGACGCAATGGCGTCCGCATGTAGCAACGCTCGTCTTGTAGGGGTGTTGGGCTGTGACACCGTAGCAATTACAATTATACATGACGCACACCAAAGGACTATCCATGCACACTCACAAGTCTATTCCACCTAAGCAAAGGTGTCACACCCATCTCCCTCGCAATGTTTGCGCAGGTCGTCGGACCAACGTAGGCGCTGACAGCAGCCTTCAAAACCCGAGTAGGGAGATGAGGATACGAAGCATTAATGTACTCCGTAGCAAACAAGCCAAGAAGAGTGTTCCCCAGTGCCTCCAAGCTCTTGTTCGTAGCCGGCAGCGGTTCATTAGGCCGTTGTTGCTGGTACAGCGTCAGAATAGAGGGGTGTGTGCAGGCTTGCTGGATAATGTCGTTCGACGGTATGATGCTCGCAAGACCTACTCGATGTGCGAACGCCGTCAATGCAGCTGGTGCTGGAGGCTGCAACGCAGCCCATGACTCCGGGTGGAAGAAATGAGGTTGGGAAGGGGTGGTAACAGTAGGGGTTTTAGACGAGGATGGTTTAGGGTGTGCCCTTGGGATGATGGCCTGTTTTGGAGGGAATTCTTTTAGAGAGGAGACAGAGACATGGGCTAGCCGTGCAGCTGTTGACGCGAGGCGTTTTTGAACATGTCCCATTTGGCGAACGAGCACTTGGACGCGGCCAGCAGCACAAGTCTCGTAGGAGTAACGATGTCCAGTGACCTCGCGTATCGAAAGAATTTTGGCGCACACCCCGGCCGCTTCCGGTCACGTGCGGCAGGGGGGGGGACAGCGAATTTCGGTCTATTCAGCTTTGCTACTCTCTTCATCCGTAGGACTAGCAATATTAACTCATAAGGATACTACTATACAGGACAGACATAGACAGTACATATACAAAAGCAAGAAAACAAGATACATGTATAAGACGCGACAACCAAACCCATAACGCGCAATTTCAGAAGGCCAGTCAATTCGCCTCCGCGAAATCACGCAAGTACTTCAACTGCTTCGACACCTCGTCCTTGAACGTCACGATATCACTGCTGCTCTTGATGATAGCGCGCACAGTCTCGTCTCGGAGTCGCTCTACTTTGTCGACTTGCTCTCGGTACCTGTCAACGCGACATTGTCAGACAGTGCAAAACGGTTAGGATGATGTGAGGGACGTGGAACGTACGCGATGTTTACTGCCTGTAGACGAGACTTTACGCCGACCCCGTTTGCCATGGCTGACGTCCTAGCTTGTGCGAGGTCCCGCTCTAGTCGCGTCGCTTCAGCATTGCTCTTCATAGTATCTTGTTGGACAACCTGTTAACATAGGGTTAACATCGTGGCACATTACCAGAGACTCGTTTCACTCACATCTCGAATCTCGTCCGCCTGATCATTCAACGCGTTAACCTTGTTGGTGACGGCGACAACTTCCTCCTCGACGTTCTCGCACTCCGTGGTCAACTGATCAAGTTCGTTGTCCACCTTGATCCTCTCGCTCTCCACATCGGCACGTTCAGTCCGTTTCAACTCGGCAATGATAGCCAGAGAAGGCTTTATCACTTCCCGGATCCCCGATCCTGCTAACATCTCCTGCGGATTCGGTGCAGCAGTATTCAACCTGAGAGTGAGATTGACGTTCTCCAATGGCGGAGGAAGGGGAGGGAACAGTCCCAAGGTGGAGAGCAAGTTGGTGTACGCATCCACAGCTTCTTCTGCGTCAGTCACCTTTTTGGTGAGAGACACTTCGAGCTTCATGACTGTCCTATTGGTCTCTGCGATTTTATGTTTGAGGTTCTCGATATCCTTGGAAAGCGTCTCGTGCTCCGTATTCATCCTGTGGACTTCTTCCGGTGAGAGGTTCTGCACTTTCACTATTTCAGTCAACCGCGCATGCTCTGCTTTGAGTCTGTCCAAGTTGGCATCTAGGTAGAGCATATCGTCAGGAAAGCGTTAATGCCAACGAACAGACATGTCAACGTACTTGCCATCTCGATCTCGGCCTTCCCGTGAGCGATCGTTTCAGTCAGCCGCTGTTTCCTGTCTTCCAGCAAGTGTATGACTTCCTCAAACTTCGCCTTGTCGTGATTGAGGTTCTTGTTCAGCTTCATCAACTCTTCGATAGGCGGCTATGATTCGTTGTCAGAAGGTGGCCCCATGAGTGGGGGGAGTGACTTACGGGGTTCTTGACCAATTTCTTCAGCTCGGAGGTCAATTCGGTGAGCTTCTCTCGCTGTTTCTCGAGATCTGCCACAACACGCTCATCCTTTCTCGCTGTAACGAGCGTTAGCGGGGTACTACCTGAAATATGGTGCACATACCATAGCGGTCTTCAAGTGCTTTGTCTTGTTCAGGATACACATCTTGGCCGGACAAGAAGACTTCATACGCCGCCAAGTAATAGTCCATGGCTAACGCCTGATGGTGATGGATATTATCGAATTCATCCGGAACGGCAGAAGGGTCCTGTAATGTCGGATCTTCGCTAGTCATGTAGTGGAATCTCGCCTGAGCCATGACTCAGTTGAACATCGAGTTTTGAGACAAACAGCTGAACGCACCTTGCCCATCTCGACCAGCCAATGAAGTACACCCAGCAGGAATGGCCATGAATGTGGTGCTGCCGGAGCAGGTAACCACCTCATATCTATGGAGCTAACAAAGGGATACTTCAAAGCCTTCAGCGGAGGAATGAACTGCTCCTCTAGCCTGGCATCGGGCTTGAACGGCCACTCGGGATCCAGAAGTAACACGAGATGTCGGAAGATATTTCCAAACTCCTTTGCGGTAATATTCTGGAGGACATGATTGGAAGCGTCATATTCGGTGCTTTGCAGCCAGTTCACAACGTCTTGGCGCATTTTGGCTTGGACCGCTCGATCGCGCAGATTACGAGGATCCTTCAGGGGTTGACTCCCTGAGGGAGCCGAGCTCTGCGGGCCACCCCACATAGATCCTCTGCGTACACTACTGCATTCCACAACACACGGCGTCAGCTCAACATAACGCGTGCGATCGGTCGAAGAAAACTCACTCACTTATGCAGTGGTGTCCGACCATACCCCGGTTTACTCGCACTCATCAACAGCGGATTCGCATTCTGAGACCTCATCATCGAGTTCCTCTGTACAGTCCCAGGTACAGCAGGTGGTAACATAGGTCCTCGCAAAGCAGGCCCGGACATGGACATCCTTCCTGTCCTCGTTGGTTTCTTGATTGTAGATGGCATAGGAAGCCCTGAACGAGCATTCCCATACGGGTCTTGGAATCCATTCAAGGTCGACTTTCTGCGAAAGTCAGCCATGGTGGAATGTGGGAAGAACGTGTACGCGTGTGGTTGGGGTTGGAAGACAAGTTGCAAAGTCACGCTCGCGCGACGCGACGCGAATGAACACGACCCACGTGGGCTCGGCTCTGCGAAATCGGCGATCGAGATCTGGCTTCTCTTGATCTTCAAAGCGAGCGTGAAACAGGTCTCCCAGCCTGAGACAAGTTGGTTTCGCGTTCTCGTTCAGACCATGACTTAGCAGCTTAGCTTTGCGGCAACAAATACATTCGCCGACCGTACGTCGGGGGTTGTACGCTCTGTCATGTACACGTATCCTGCTTTGGCTCAATTTGGTAGCAGTTCGGACCCATCTCGAGGTTGCAAAGACCAGACTACGATGTTCAAGATATTCAAGTTGTATAGCTCAAGTGTACCCATGCAGTCGGGCGCACTTGAGATGGGGGGAAACGAAGCTGGTCGACCAGGGAGGACAACCATGCGCCCGTTGACAGCTTCGCTCTACGCATTCTCAGCCATATTCACGACATACGTGATCCTGTCTCTCCTACATCTTCCCCGCGTATCGTTCTTTAGAACCCAACATGCAAACCTACACGAAGATCCTTTGTTGGAATTGTGCCCCCAACCTCCCTTTCTGACTCCTCATCAACATTACGACGTATGGGTGAATATCAGCGCGACCTACAATTCAGAGGCCTTTGTGAAACGGGCTATTGACTGGCTCGCTGGTGCAGTCAAGATTCCGTAAGTCTGCTCATCTCAAGTACAGGGAATTGTACCACAGTCAACCTCATCTTCGGTAGAACCGAGAGTTACAATCAAATGGGACCTATAGGCACGGACCCCAGGTGGAAGATCTTTGGGTCATTTCATGACTATCTTGCCATGGCGTTTCCTAGTGTGTAAGTACAATTCTTGATATGTTACATTGGCATATGCCTTGTGTGAGTCCACTCTGACCTTGCACAAAGCCATGCTACTCTGAACCTCACGAAAGTCAATACCTACGGCCTGTTGTACGAGTGGAAAGGTTCCAACGTGCCATTGAAACCTGTACTCCTGGCTGCACACCAAGGTTCGTGAAAGAGTCTCAATACTTTAGTGGGAACCTTAACGGTATCACTTATCAGACGTCGTACCTGTGAACCCCGAAACGATCGATGACTGGGTCCATCCTCCCTACTCCGGACATTTCGACGGTATAGATTTCTCTCACATTCAAAGGCGATGGTACTGAATATTGGACACTCTAATTTCTAGGCGAGCGCATATGGGGTCGTGGAACCTCTGATGACAAAAATGGGCTCATTGGTATTTTGTTAGTATCAGATAACGACCCATTAACAATATGCGCCACAAAACTTAACCGTTCACAGATCTGCCGTCGAAACTTTGATTGAGAACGGATTTACACCCACTCGGTCGCTCGTACTGGCCTTCGGGTTTGACGAGGAAGCGACTGGTTTCCAGGTAAATCAAACTCGTTTTCTCAAGATCTTTTCTTCGTCACTCACCGTTCATGCCGTTGGGACCAGGGTGCCGCAAAGCTGAACGATCACCTTCTGGACCATTACGGGGAAAAGTCCTTCGCCATGCTGGTCGACGAAGGAGGTAAGTCCGTCTTGTATTGCCCACGTCACACAGCAGACTGGTATACGGAATATAGGTGATTATATGAATGAGTTTGGCCGTCCATATGCTACCCCCGGTATCACGGAGAAGGGTTACCTCGACGTTCGCGTTGAGGTACAATCACCAGGAGGACATTCCAGTGTCCCGCCTGCCCACACAGTCAGCATGCGCCCTATCAACGTAACTCCTATTCGACCTCCTACTGACGAACCCATCGCAGTCCATCGGCATCCTCTCGGCCCTTCTCGTTAATCTCGAAGAGAACCCCTTTGTACCAAAACTTGCCCGAGGAACTCCAATGTACAACAAAGCATTTTGCCTTGCGGCACATGCCCCGGATCTTCCGCGAGAGTTGCGCGCGGCTCTGAGGGAATCTATCGAGTCTGATGAAGCACTTCAGAAAGCAGAAGACATTCTGTTTAAGGATGAGATGTTCAAGGCTTTGGTAGGTACCACTCAAGCTATTGACCTCATATCGGGCGGGGTGAAGACAAATGCGTTGCCTGAGAGTGCTTGGGCTGTTGTCAACCATCGTATTGCGACTGATAGGTAAGCCTACTCCACATCATGTCTACAGCGGTAAACTAATGTATGGAATATTTTCAGCTCTCTGGACGAAGTCAAGGAGCGTGATACGAATACTCTCAAGGACATCGCCGCGAAGTTCAACCTCGCATACACTGCGTTCGGGAAGAACGTCACCTCTTATTATGACAACGTCGGTACGAGTGGGAAGCTCAATCTGAGCGTCGCCTGGAACGGCACGCTCGGACCTGCCCCTATTACACCTACAGACGAGGATGCGGGACCTTTCCAACTGCTCGCGGGGACAATCAGGGCTACACATGCCGAGCATCGTGGTGGTAAGGACGTTGTGGTGAGCCCAGGGATTATGGGCGGTAACTCTGGTCCGTTATATCGACATGAATCCGGTGAATCTAGTACTGACCTTTCCTGTGTTGACGCAATGGCAGATACCGCATTCTACTGGAGATTAACGGACCATATATTCCGATACAACCACCTCTTCAGCGGAGATACCGGCGTGATCAACATTCATACCATAAACGAATGTAAGGGATTCTACTTTCTTCTCTCGGAAAACTCGGCTGAGTGTACGTATGTGTGTAGACATAAAATTGGATGCATACCTGGAGATGATCAAGTTCTTCGCTCTACTGATATTGAACGCGGATGAATCTACGACTATATGATCTTATACCAACGGATACGTAGTATTGAACTATTTGATACACACTGAGATGAATGTGATCTTGGAAATACCTTCGTACGTACGAGCATACCGCACAGGTGAAGTACCAGACTAGGCTGTCAGTAGCCCGAGTCACACTTAGGCAGACTTGGTTCCAATATTATAACTCGGATGGGCCGGGGCTTCTAAATCTCTCTCGTCTCAGACCTCAATCGATCACAGTTTCAATTGTGATCGATCGCGTACTACGTGAACTAACGACATCCATTACGCAGGAGCAACTTTACCGAAAGAGCTCTCGTCCGCCTTTATCGCCTTTCCATAGCTTTCCAACATGCGCGGAATTACTGAAGGGAATGTTGTTATTCACATCCCGAAAGGCATGGAACGCTCTTGTATCGCATCCACGCCGACTCGGAACCAAACAGCCAGCTAGACTCGGCGAGTCCCCTGGGGCCCGTGAACATCGAAGAGACCCGAGAGGATTAAAAGGCCGTCTATGTCATCGACATCACCCACAAGTGCCTTCCTGTGTTCGAATGCGTTCGAATGTGGAACTAGGTTCAGTCTTAGTCTAGTGTCAAAAGCCTCAACACGTGCATCAGTACTAGTTCTATCCAACATCTCTTTTTCGGTTCTACCCCACGCTTCTTACACAAGGACTACGACTTTCCTACCCCCTGTGACGGCGGTCTTGCAGCCATGTCTGCAGATAGCGACCCCAATAGTGACAGAGTCATCGTCATCGGCGCGGGGTAAGTTGCTGTGTAAAAGTCAACGTTTCCCCAGCATACGTTCCCAGCTGATACTTTGAATCCTGTGATTTAGTGCTGGTGGTATTGCCGCAGGTATCGCTCTCAAGACTCAGCTAGGTCCACCCAATTTTACGGTACATTTGAGCAAACTATACTCTCAATGAGCATGTCATCATGGTGGTTTGCTTAGATTTATGACAGTGGAGACGACGTAGGCGGTACCTGGAGGGTGAGTAATTTTACTTTTGCTATCACCTCAAGTTCAATTGATTCGAAGCTCGGATGCGTCTTCAGGACAATACCTATCCGGTCAGTATCATAAATCAACAGAAGACGCTTGAGGAGAGAAGCTGATATTGTAGCTTCCAAGGGGTGCGCTTCCGATGTTTACACGCATTGGTACTCCTTATCTACAGACCTTAACCCAAATTGGGACAACACACACGTCTTCCAGCCGCAGCTATTTCAGTACTGGCAAGACGTTTGTCGCAAATACTCCCTTTACGAACATTGTATGTTTCATAATGAAGCGACCGCAGCCCAATGGGACGCTTCTGCGCAAGTCTGGCGTGTGGAAGTGAAGAACCTAAGGACAGGACAGAGCTACATCGACACCGCCAAAGCTATCATATCAGCTGTCGGCACTCTCTGTGTACCAAACTACCCTCGAGATCTTGACGGTGTCCGGACGAGGTTCAAAGGAAGATTCTTTCACTCTGCTCGATGGGATCACAGTGTAGACCTACGCCATAAGCGCGTCGCTGTTATTGGGAATGGCTGCTCCGCGTATGCATCCTGGACGTTTGTGATCCAGTGCCTTGTTGACTTTTTCTTTAGCGCCCAGTTCTTGCCTGTCATTCCGAAGAACCAACCATTCAAATCGTCAATTTCTGGAGAACACCGATGTGGTTCTTCCCTAGCGTATGCACCCTTTGGTTCCTCGGAAATTTCATTGAAGATCGCTTATGCCGTGCAGATACGTAGAGCGTACAGCGAGTTAGAGAAATGGATATTCAGGAATATACCTATAGTGATGCGACTCTACCGTTGGGGAATAGTTGCTTGGGTGAGTTGCAGTACGAGTCTCATGATCTCTGTCATAACCCCACCACTGGTGCGATGCAGCAAGAATTCCTCTGGTTAATGATTATGACGCTCGGGCTCAAGAACCCATTACGGCCACCCTTTATGAAGGTAGGACCTTAAATATATAGGCGATGCAGGAAGCTGAGCGGTATATGCTCTCTGAAGTATTTGACGTACTATATGAAGAAGAAAGCTCCGAAGAAATATCACGACATCCTTACGCCCGATTATCGTATGTCATTCAGTGCATAGCTTTTTGCTGACTGAACATATACTTAAAAATCGTCTTTGATAGCGTTCGGCTGTAAACGTCTCATAGTCGACACCGGATATTACGATATGCTTCATAGACCCAACGTTGCGTTGTCGGATGATGGAATTGTGGACATCACCGAAGTTGGTATCCTCACGAAGAATGGTGAGTTGCGTTGCAGGACCTTGAGAATGTACAGTACTGATTTTTCCGTTGATGAAGGCAAACGCTTCCCTTTCGATGTAATCATCCTCGCCACAGGTTTCATTACAGTAAGTATTCGATGCTATGTCAGTCCGTACAACGTATACCAGTAATGCTGGATCAACAGGATAAGTACCCCTTCGCTGTCCGCGGAAGCAAAGGTATCACGCTGGATGAGTATTACGAGCAACATGATGGTCCCACGGCGTACTACGGTACTGCTGTTCCCGGCTTCCCAAATTTCTTCATGCTGGCAGGTACGTAATCATCTCTACGCTAACACTCGCAAAGACTCACAATATGAACAGGTCCTAACACAACCACCGGACACGGATCCGTGATCTTCACGGAGGAAGTTCAAGTGAGTTCCTTTACATGAGTGTTTTCCATATTCTGTACTCACTCACGTTAATCTAGGTCAACTACATTATGAAACTACTCAAACCCATCCTTCAAGGCTCAGTATCATCACTCACGGTGACATCCGAAGCCACAGACGCATACAACTCTACCCTACAAACCAAACTCTCCACCTCAGTTTGGTCCGCATGCGATTCGTGGTACCACGTCAGGCACACTGGAAAGATTTCTAGCATCTGGCCTGGATCATTCATACAGCTTTGGTGGCGTTTGAGGTCACCGCGGTGGGGTGATTATGAGGTTGTTGGTGCGAAAGAGGAATGGAGGAAACCCCGTAGTAAGGTAAGGTGGGTTGAGATGTTGTATGGCGTGATCGTTGCCGGGTTTGTGTTCTGGTTTGATTTGCCTAGGAGAGTGTGGTATATTATATGGGCTACCAGCAGAGGTGCTTTCAGGTAAATGTGTTACTAACTCATGAATACCACCAAAGTTGTGTTGCGCGGGGCTGACTGGGTTGATTATAGCAAACATGTACATTAAACGTCTTCACAATCCATGGAACTGGGGTTGTTATCAATGAAATAAATCATGAAGAAGTTGAGGTAACACCTCCAATCCTTCGATGCATTTGCGCTCACACGATTGACCAACGCCGCCGGCCTGGGATGCCGTCTCGACTAGACAGTGATGGTATAACTAGACCCACAGTTGCATCGTACCTTCAAGTATCTATCATTTTTGGTGATGTTGGGATCTTGGAAGAGTTCGCAAGGGATGGTCGGTATTCATTTTGGATCACGGATGTCACTATGTCAGCCTGGGGCAGATCGATCATGTGTACCTGGATACCGACCTCGAAGTTGCCAGCAATTCCCAGCGTGAAGTCCGCGGTGGTCACTATCACACTTAACCGCAACCAAGCCGCAACCGCTGATATCTTCCGAAGTGACGAGAGTTGTATAGTCCGGGATTCATCAGGTCTTTCGGTCAGGGGGAAAAGTGGGAATAGCAATTGTTCAACAGCAATCCCTATCAAATGAGTGACTTGCGTGCTGGTATACTCACTGCTTGAAGATATGTCCTGCTTTGGTGACACAAACAGACGATCAAATTCGAAAGGTCCAATGGTAGACAGCCAGCTATACTACTCCTCATTCAATGGCGAGCGCATACTATTCAATTGCGTGCACTTATAATCGAGAGGTCTAGCGAAGAGGGAAGCACAAACCTGGACTGGACGCCACATGTCCTTGAGGAATCCTCGTAATTGCCACTATCCTCAGCCTGTTGATACTTCAAAAGATCTGATTCGAGACCCTAGCATCGCGCGAGCATTCAGGCTAAAGGTAGCTATGAGGGTCATTGCATCAATGGTCTCGAAAATCAACAGGGACGTACGAGCCAAGGAATGAATTTGCATAGACTTTGAGACATATTTCAGTACAGCGGTAAACTTCGCAAGTTTAACAAAAGTAGCACTCACGACGACTCATCAGCATTAGCAGGCCCCCATAGAGTAGACTTTGAGGCAGCACAGTATACTAAAATTCAGATCAATGACCCGAGAATAATTGGACAACAATGTACTAGTAACATGTATTACCGATATCATAACAGCAATAGCCACAGAACTTTGCGACGAGATCAGCATGTTGCTCCGTTCGTTGAAGGTATGAATGACTTACGACGTAACGGCACCAGTGTTGACTGTATACACCAGTACCCACATCAGGAAATGTTCAATTTCGTCTGGCCGGCTGAAATGGTCTGATGCCTCTTAGCCCTCCTTAATCACCTTACAGGCTCTTCTTAGCGGTCTGAGTGCACTTGAACAATGTTAGAGAGTAATAGAATTTACATGAGGACCCAGACAGGTTCTAAGTACTCTAAGAAGATGGCACTTGCTATGTACTGCATGATCAAAATGCGAGCGAATATGCATGATAATCGACAAATTTATTAACATAGAATGCTTGAAATGAGTCCAATGACTGCGAGAAATGAAATTCAGATGGCAGGAA
>MU275291.1:12552-44512 GCA_022160315.1 Panus rudis PR-1116 ss-1
TTTCTTATGAAAACTACATGAAAGTCCCTGAATCATATTTGCGTTGACTGGACTGTCTGGCCGTGTACTATAAGATGGTTCAAGTCCGCCGAAGTCCTGGTGCTTCTCACAGGCACTGA
Organism: Panus rudis PR-1116 ss-1; assembly: GCA_022160315.1. Classification (NCBI taxonomy): domain Eukaryota; kingdom Fungi; phylum Basidiomycota; class Agaricomycetes; order Polyporales; family Panaceae; genus Panus; species Panus rudis. The sequence continues at coordinate 12,672 of MU275291.1, forward strand.
GACTGATACAAGTATGATGAGTCACTTATCATCTCTGCTTTGCTATGCGCTATGAGACTTACGTAGTAGTCATTCAGGGACGTGCACGTGGTTCCCGAGACGCAAGAGGTCCTACGTGAATCGTGTCAGCACGGCATAGCTCATCAGATGCTACGCTTGGCGATACTCACGGGCCAGTGTAGGTCAAACCACCACACTACGGATACCGTCAATCAAATTGAGAGAAGTACCGACTGTAGACATTGAAACAACGTACCTGACCATATTTGGGCACTGTAGAACCGGTCGGCGTAACAGGGATAGTCGTCCCTGGGGTAGTAGCTGTAGGACCAGAAGCAGTGCTGCCGGGACTACTGGAACTCGGACTGCTACCGCCACTGACAGGTCCGGGGTACTTTGAGCCGATCGCACCACCGCCGTATTGCTCAACACCCCAATCGCCCGTTCCGCCGCTGCACAAACGACGCACTCTCACTACAGCGGATAGCAAGCAAGAAAGTGCACAACGTACGGTAAAATAACGGGACCTCCTGGAGCGGTGTAGTTGGGTGATGTAGGCGTAATTTGCCAGAGTTGGACGAGGATGCCCGGGTCTTCAGGATCGTAAGAACCAGGAAGAGGGATTCCTGCAGGCAATTGCTTCGTTCCGCTTCCTGTGATCTTCACTTGAACACAGTTCGGGTAGAATTGTGCGCCCATCAAGGTCCCGGCCACGTGCAGACCCAGTATCTATAGGTATCCGAATCCAATCAGTCATGACGAAGGGTGCCAGTGCCAGAGCGTAATCGGCGTACTTCATGACGAAGGAGGTACTCTCCGGGAGCCAAATCGGGGATGTGGACGCTGTACTTCGCACCTTTCATTCGGATGATGTTCTCTCCCCACTCGAATCCCGTTCTGCTGGGATTGTCTGTCAAAAGTCCGTGACCTTCCGCACCAATGGGCATGAAGCAGGTGGAACTTACATTGATCCTGGTCAATCTCTACGATACGAACGTTTGGTGAGCATCGTGATGAAACTGGAAAAGAACAAGCATGATACTCACTGACCCACACAGCACCAGTATCTCCCTTGAAGTTCGCACAGCCGTTAGGGCATTTCGCGATGTATGTCATGACCTATGCAGAACGTGAGTGTGTGCTAATACGTCTAGGCCTCCTGTTGATCACTCACAGGTCTGTTGGGATGGTTTAGTCTGGATAGCCATGATGGGAACAGGATCGTGGGACGTACCCCGAGTGACTTGAGCCCCAGCTTCCCCAATCGAACGTAACTAAGCTCCCGGCTTGAACCTCAGCAAGAGCGGTGACCGGTACATTTCCACCCTCCTGTACTGTCTGTTAGATTGCCACTCACTTAGTCCGGATTCAAATACTGCGCATACCCCGCAGGTGATGTTAGGACCCGTGAAGTCCGCAGCAGGACCATAGGTGTTTAACTTGCGGAAGGGACTTGACGGATCGGGCGTACTATACGCATCAGGAGCAGCGTACGTCTTAGTAGACGTTATGAAGTTGTGTACTTGACCGTGGCCGAACACGGTGGGTATCGATGCAATTATTGCGAACGAGGTTGTTACCACTGAGATACGCATGTTTAGGGAGACCGCGAGCTGAGCTCAGGGAATCAAACCGGCCTCGGTGAGAGTCATTGATATAGGATCCTGGTGTGAATGCTAAAATGTGCTCAAAGTATTGAGGGATAAATTATGGAAGAGTGAGCATACCGAGACATACCCGAGTACAAGCGGAACGCGTGGCCTATGAATGGAATATGAACTTTGGTAGATATTAGCTTTTCAATTCGGGTCAAATGTTCACAACACCTACAATGATTTCGAATGTGAGTTGACAGAATGAAGCATGTATGACCTCAACGCCAAGAAAATCGGGAAGCTGTCGGAGAGGATTCGGATGCAAGTCTTTGCATGGGACTCAGCCAGGGCTCCCTTTGCATCGCAGATTGACGTATGAAGTCAATTGATTCATATCAAGAAAGACGACGATACCCCGTGGGGTGCAGCAGTCCACGTTGAGCTCAGGAACGCACTGTACCTATATCTGTATGTATCTGTATGGAAGATGGCTGTCACAAAATAACACTGACACTGGGTAAGCTGACGGGTGTCTTCAATGATGAAATCTGTAGAGAACTCGTAAAGAAATTCTAAATTTATTCAAGGTCCTGAAGAAATTGGATGAAAATTGGTGAAATTGGAACAAAAACACCATTTCTTCAAAAATTTCATCAGATCACGTGATTGAAGAAATTGGTCGACTTATGCAGTGTGAGGCACAACGCTAGGAGTCAGGACACGGCTCTCTCGGATGCGCAATGCACATGGAGGCCGATGGAACGGAATCATCCTTAGTTGAGGTGTCGACAGTTATTCCTATATTTACTGCCCGCAATGCTAAGAGCATGCAGGTACGTGTTATTGAAGGGGTTCAAGGCCTGAAGAAGAAAAGAACTTGAATTTTGAAGCTTTTTGAAGGTTTCAAGGTTCGGACGGTCGACCTCGCGTGTGTGGCGTCTGCCGGCGATGTCGTCGCTCACGTGACATTGACGCTTCGAGATAATTCACCGGCGCCAGTGAAAATCTGCATCTGCCTGAGCTGGGCCTGACACTGCATAAGTCGACCAATTTCTTCAGTCACGTGATCTTATGAAATTGTTGAAGAAATGGTGTTTTTGTTTCAATTTCCCCAATTTTCACTCCATTTCTTCAACACCTTGAATAAATTTAGAATTTTTTCACGACTTCTCTACCAATTTCATCATTGAAGACACCCGTCAACTTACCCAGTGTGAGACTGCTTTTCAGCCTTCAAGCTTCAGCTTCGACCACTCTGTACTCAAGTTGGGTAAGGTAGCTGCTGACTGCTACCTCCTCGGATTCTATTCTTTACGACGGTAAGTGGACGCTTCAACTGATATTATTTATCGGTACACCACACATTGACAGCTTCACTAGAACTGACTATCATCCGGCATTGGCAGAAGTGCGCCTTTGGCCCGCGGTTTCTCGTGCCTCAAGGTGCCTATTCTTCATGCCAGACTGCTGCCTCACACTCTTCCACTATTCGTCAAGTGTCCAAGTGCTTCTCTTTGTATACATCTACACTCTTCCTTGTTACAAGCTCTGTCAGCTGATAAGAATCGCCACAACCTGGGTAACGACTCTGGGCCGCAATATATAGATGCTGCCATCGACCTCAAGCCCGCTTTGCAAGCATGTCCATTAACTCGGCCTCTCCTCTTTTCAAAACAATCTCCAAAGCACGTTTCGCTATCGACTCGGATGTTTCCGAATGCACTTTGCTGAAGACACGGGGCGGCAAGCCCGGTAGCCTGAGGTTGCTAGCAACACGCACATCTGAGGGATCTGCGTATCTAATCGGATCGTTCGCCTCGCCCGTACCTACGCATTTATCGTGCTCGGGGTCGCAGGGAAGGATGAGGCGTTTCGCGAGCTGCATGATGTCTGAGTCGACGAATGTACGCTTTATATTGCTCGTCCATGGATTGAAACGCGTAACAGGACCTGCCCAACGGATGGGATCCTCGGGAGTCCCCGAACCTAAGCACTGGTCGTGTTCTGGGTTGCATGGCGGAATATTGCGTTTCTGCATGGGGTATTGCTCAGTCGGCGAAGGGGAATTTTCTGTCACCCAGCTAGCGTCTCCCGTGTGCCAGGGGTTATTCGACTCGGCTGCTTCAGAGGGGTTCTCTGGGACGTGGTGGTCACTGGGCTGGAAGACGTTGTTTACGTTTAGTGGTGTGGCTTTAGCCAATGGCACCGGTCCAGTCTTGCCATCTTCGTATCTCGAGGGGTGTCCATCCCCGGTGCCTGGGAGACAATTCTCCTTATCCACGGTCTCCATACCGGGCTGCGTGCAATCAACGATGAACCGTTTCTGAATAGAGGACTCGAACGTTTGAGGGATGGCCGCAGCCAATGGCACCGGTCCAGTCTTGCCATCTTCGTATCTCGAAGGGTGTCCGTCCCCCGTGCCTGGGAGACAGTTGGCTTTGTCCACGTTTTCCATGCCGGGTTGTCTGCAATTGACAATGAACCGTTTTTGAAGGGAGGACTCGGACCTGTGGACGGTAAGTGAAATAAGCACACGTTTGACATGATGCGGATGTACTTTCACTCACGTTAGAGTTCCCGAGAGGGGAGCAGACATGGCGGCGCCGAAGAGAAGAGCTACCGTGGAGATACGGAGAAGCATGTTTGTCGTAAGGAAGAATGAAAGTGGTAAAAATGCTGCTTGCAAATGTTCACGACGTTTTCATTGCAGTCAGGACGTAATCAACTCACCGACCAGCGCTGGTTAAAAGAAAGAAACAAAAAAGGTGAACTAGGCTAAGAGGCGAAATCTGAGCTCAGCTGAGAGTCGTACATTCATAATCACCCATCTTTTATGAAGAATCAACCGACGCCCATCGAGGATAGCCTGCAACCAGGAACAACGCCGTATAGCCCGGATGTGTGTAAGACCATTTGTTCAGTATCCTCAGAATGCTGAGACATTGATAAGGGCGGTACAATGGGGTGTAACTATCGGGATTCGGCCAACCACATCACCTCCGCGTAACTACTAGTACATTGAGGTGCAGGTTCCCTAGTATCGTATTCGAATAGTAATACGTCTTCAGAAATAACGTCTGATAGATGTCCCGAGGTACGAAGGTTTCTACATCTTTCTACGCCTGCCGGTGGGAGACTAGTAAAACGTCTATTACCTGGGTCTTGCTGACTATTTATTGTACGTACAGTACTTAGTTTCTGAATGGGTAAGCCAACGTTACGCTTGCGCAATATCAATGAAGTACTATATATTATTGTCACGACAGCCTTACTACGCTTCGCGCCAGTAGTCAACCGTAGCCAACCTGCCCTCGCACTGCGTACATCAAGCATATCAAACAACTGTGGGCATATGGCCTCACTCTACTCGTTCTAGCTAAGTGTTTCACCTAGGACCATGAGAAAGTATCCGATTCATTGCAACTGGGGAAACTAAGCTGCAACTCTAGGGTCGTCACAATTGATCATACTAGCCGCTTCGCAATCCTATGAAGAATCCTCTCTCTTCATTTCAGAATCATGCCGAACCGGGGTGTGCCGTCATTTGCATTCATCGTAGGGCGTGGGTCTTTGCAGGCTGGGAACGCTGCCGCTGTTATGGGGTCATTGCAATTAACCACACTCCCTCGCCTATCCAAGACTGCACGCTTCCTCTCCGCGGCCCCAATGGGAGCAAGCTCCCACCTCTTCTTGCGATGAGACGTGGGGCTGGTTCCTGGAAGGCAGTATCTAGGGTCCATGTGTGCGTACACTGGGTCCATGCAGTTGACGATAAATTCGGACTGTGTACCCGGGATGCAGGTATCGGACACCAGATTCGTGGCCTTGTATTTCGGATCCTGGCAGTCAACATAATCTCGCTTTTGCACGGAAGCCGGTTGAAGCTGTGGTTGACTGCGAATAACGAGCGAAAACCACAACAATGTATATGCAATGTCGGAACGACGAATACAACGTCAGTGTCCGTGATACCTATCACAAGTGAATCAACCCACGTGAAGACTTCTCGCAATGGCGCAGACATGGCCAGACCAGCGAAGAGAGCGATGGTAGAAATGCGAAAAAGCATGATTTATCGTAACGAATAATTTGTAAGAGCTAGATGGAGTTATTCACGACGAAAACATACTAAGCACAACGAAGTCAACTCACCGACCAGCGCTGGGTAATTGAAAAAATAGAAGTTGGAATAAGTGAGCTTAACAGCCACGGTCAACAGGGTGCGACAGCTAAGGAAGAAGTACGCCGACTTCCGTCTTTTATCAACATCCGGTCAACGCCCAACATGAATCGACCTTGTATCGTTCATTAAGAATAGACTACCGTATTGCCCGAGATTGGGTCAATGCGAAGCTCAGGCAGCATTACGTGATGAGACAACTTGAATGATCATACCGATAATATTCGTTACGCCCCTGCACAGTGCACACTGCATATGTACATAACAAGCACATGTCTGGTACCGCAGTAGCCATTCGGCCTTCGTTCAGAGCCGTGATTTTTGCTGGTAATGCACACAGACTCGTAAAAGACGGAGCCTAGAAGGAGGAATGACATGGGGTTTGATACGCTGCGTGGTGGGCGACGTTATCGATAGAGGCAGATAGATCACCAACTGATCGTATAGGAAGGAGGAGGAACGACAGCGGTCGTCCTTTGCTACAGTGGACAGAATTGCATCGTTAAGTTCCAACGTGACCATGTGCGCCATCATTGACCGACTCACTGAATCAAACTACATCAGCTGGTAACTCGTCTATTTTGTGTCGCAGGCTCTCAATCAGCCCACCGGGCTTCAAGGCCACGCGGGCTTTTTCGAGACAACCCAAACACTTCGCATTCGTCGGGTCTAAGCAGACCTGCATCAGGAGCTCGGCGTTGCATATTACGTCGCTCACTGGTGTCTCCTTCAAGAGTTCCACGGCCTTCTTGACGTAGCTATCCCACCAGATACTCTCCCTCTTCTTTTGGCAACAGGGATAACAGAGTGTCTGGTCTCTTTTGGTCGGGGAGATATACGTATTGAGGAGCTTGACGGCTGCTTTCGCGCGATCGCGATGTAGTTGGAGAAGTTGGTGAAATTCGCCTCCAGTGATGTGATTCAACTCGTCGTAACGCGGCCATTCCGCTTTCTCCGCCATACTGGCTCGCGCAGCGAGGTTCGCCTCTTTGTTCAATCCGTATCGTCGGGCCATGGCATACACCCTGACAGGCTCCTCCATGAACTTAGGGGACACCAAGATTTCACGTATTTTGTCCACGACAAAGTCGAAACGGTACTTCACTGCGGCTTCGTACACTGCGCCTACATCCTCGTGATATTCCAACTTTGGGTCCTGAACAGGATACACAAACCGGAGAAGGAATTCGATAACGTCGGTCGGCTCCTCGACGATCCATCGTTCTGGCTCTAGAGCTTTGGCACTTCGCTTTTTCGTGCCAGCGGGAATGCTGTTGGCACGACGCTCTTGAATCTCGCGAAAGTACGGGGATGCTATGCTCAATAGAGGAATGGACAAGAAGAAGTGGATTTTGCTCGAGTCGTCTGCTGTGGTAGTGATAATGAGATCCACATCGGAGGAGCCATCGAACGGGGCAGACGCGTTTTTATCGATAGTCATGTTGGCAGTGTCATCGCTGGCTATTTCAACATTGCTGGCAGGCCTAGGACTCGGTGGGTCAAGTACTTGGCGCTTTGATGATGGCTCTTCAAGCTCAGAATCCACATCCGAGTCTGCTATTAGTCTCCCACAGGCAGACGTAGACAGACAATATTCCCTCGTGCCTCGGGTGTCTGTCTCTGACGTCTGCTATCGCTTTGGGGGGTCTTATCGTGTAGCCATCAGAGACAATCGATTCTGGTCACGTGCATGCAGTCAACGTGCTGCTGCAGCTCGTTCGACGCGTAGCAGGCACCGTCCTCGCGTTCTCAGACTTGTATTCTAGGTTGAAGTAGTTCCCTCAGCTGAAGATAATATTCATCTATTCGTTGGAGAAGGTCAGCCTGAGCTTGAAATCGGTAAGGTCGAAGGCCGGGCTTTCGACTCGAAGCTTGAAGTGCAAAATTGTACCATGAGAGCAGTCAATATTTTCTGATAGATAAATGGGTGAGCATGCTTTGGTGTTTCCCAACGTTACGACCCTTATGACATGAACGCAAGTGAACACACTGAACGATCTCAAAGGTCATGCTCACTGCTAGGGAACAGGGTGAGCGCTAAGGGCTACCTCCTTCCTTTTTCGTCGCTACCTGCTTCCAAATCGGGGCTACTCGACAAGACCCCCGCGTCAGAAAACAGCCTATCTGCTATGTAGTACAGCGGCGGTAGCCTTCCGCTTTGCAGGTGTGTTGGACATAAACGCGATATTAAATGCCACTGAAAACGCAGTATGAAGGCCCTGTCACTATCTTCTGAACGAACATGGTCGTCATAATTCTGAATTTTTCAATGAAGCATAACTCACCGTGGTCCGTGAAATTGATATGAGTACGCCGAATCGCCGTTTGCTACGTGGACGTTCTGTGCAAGGCGTACTACAGTACATAGGCGAGGCGAGGTCAAGCGTACTTAGTACGAGATGACAAATTTGTCATTGATCATTTTGACTTGTGTGGGTAATGCTTTACTTAACTGAACACGAAACAAATATGTACTTGAATTGAACGGATTTAGGGTCCGCACTGGTCCGCAGGATTGTCACTGAATGATCGACAATAAGTAGACAGCAAGATCATTTCTGCGAGGAACCGGAATACAACTACATACAAGGCACACAGTGTCACAAGACAATGATGTTACATTTACAAACTTGATGCGAGGACGAGAAACAGCCTGATATATACACAGGATAATCTAAGTCAAGATTGATACGATTGTGCGCGAAAAGTGGAAGAGCGACGCGATCAGAGATGTTGGGTATGGGTGTGGATGGGATACGGGTATCGCACGATTCAGTATGGGATTAGTGCCAGTGTATCGTGAATGTGATGTGCTTCTCTGCGAAAGGAAAGTTTGAGGAAACTTCAGAATATTCAAGTGAAAGAATACAGCACTGGTACTTGCCATGCATCGTCATCCAGTATGTCATGCATCGTCATCCAGTATGTCAACGGGTAGAGCATCAATCTGTTTCTTCAGCAATTGTACAATACCTCCAGGTTGTACCGCCTCGTGTGCTCTGATCAAACAACTCCAGCACTGCTTGCCCCGCTCTATCTTCGCGCATGTGGCAAGAATAAAGTCAGCGGTGCAGATAGAATCGCTGACCGGGGTATCCTTAATTATGCACTTGGCCTTCTTCACGAAGTAGGACCACCAAGTGGGTGGCCACTTGCCACATGCTTCGCATGCGACCTTGGCAGGGTCGCAACGACCATCCGAAAACAAATTCTCCAATATATTGACCGCCTGATTTGAACGAGTACGATGGAATTGGATGAGTCGATGATATGCCCGTGCTGAGATATGTTCGAATTCTTCGTAGTCTGGCCAACGCGGAGGCTGCTTTAATGCGCTGAGCGCAGCCACGCAGGCTACGTCATCCAGGTTGTACCTTCGTGCGATGGCATACACTCGGACTGGCTCGCTATCCAAGAAGCGGGCAGACACCATCATCTCGCGTAACTTGTTCTCGACGCCGCGCAACTGGTATTTACGCGCGGCTTCGAAAGCTTCCCGTACGTCATCCAAGTCGTGCAGAATAGGGTCAGGAACGTTGGGATATGTAAACCGTAGAATTGTCTCGATGATGGCATCGGACTCGGGAGCTTCTAGCTGCCCCCGTTCAGGTGGGGTTTGTTCAGATCGTATTTTGTCGAAATATGGAGAGGCAATCGAAAGTACAGCCAGAGACACAAGAAAATGGGTGTCGTTAGGCTTCGTTCGGATGACAAATTCAGCGTTGGGTGAGTTGAAGGGGGCTGCCGCAGTCTTCTCGGCAAGGGAAATCGTGGGGGAACGCCGGTGGTGTCGTTTGGGATCTCGCTCGTCTCCAGGCGCAGTAGAGAGGGATCGCTTTTGTGGGGCAGCAGACATACTGAATATTGTGGTCGCAGTGCAAGGCAGGTCTAGTACTGCTGCGATTACTGTGGTCTATGCTGTGAGTCTCGTTCTTTGTTAAAGTTCATCAGGTGCATGGCATACTCACAAGTCCTACAAAGACTGAGACCTCGTCAATACCTTCCGTTATGGCAATATCAAACGCTCTATTCAAGATCGTGCTGGTGACGTCGCTCAAGGTCGTGATGAAAGGACCGCGAGTGGCTATAAAGGTTCGAGGAAAACAGTTGGACCTGGCGTTTGGTACTACTACTAGGCACGATCGCGCTTACTTAAGCGGTCACAATGTCACCTAATCGTGACTTTGTCACATCCCTTCGCTCCGACCGCGTCGCAGCGCGTCACGCCTTGCCACTTACTTATTGGGTTCCCATGAGCGCAGCATTTAATCCCTCGTTAGCTTTGAAAGGTTTCCCTACTACCCTTATCTCCTAACCTGCCTGTAGACTCTCAATGCCCCTTCAGATACCTGAAGATGTCCCCACCGAGCTGTGGATGAACATCTTCGAGTCGATGGATAACCCGACAGATCTCTGTAGCGTCATCCTGACTTGTAGGAAGTTCTACGAATGCGGGATCAGGTCACTGTACCGCAATCTCAGGTGGATGGATCCCATTGCGATATCCAGTGGTCTGCATGCCTGGGATGAGTCGCCCCAGTTATGCAATGACGTCCGCTCCCTCAAGTTCGGTGTTTCCACCATTCCAGCTTGGTACCCAGCTACCTTCGTTGGCGCGAGAGGCACCGTCTTCTCCAGCCAGTTCATGGGTCCTCCCGACGGGAGGGCTGTACACCCCATCTCAATGGGATTCTTTCGGAGTGGCTTGAGCCAAGACCTGTTCGCTCATGGGCCTTTCTACGACACCATCCTCGCTCGTGTCGCTACCTTCACCAATCTCTCTCGACTCATTCTCAAGGACTTGTTATTCACGGATCGCCTATACAGTACCATCTACTCACTTCCAGCTTTGCGCCACCTTCATATCGAGAGCTGTGTAAGCCCTCGACGCCAAAGTCTCACGGAACGCGATCCAACCACACTTCCCATAACCGAATTGACCTTATTGAATCTCCGTCGTGCCCTGGTTAGCCTCGCTGAGCCCATGGATGCACGTCACGCAGATGATGATATCCTCCCAATACTCTCTCTCGGTCGCGCTCGCAACCTCCGAACTCTTCGCGTCGATCCCACAGCCGACATATTCAACCGCGTTTATGTTGTATGGTCCCATCAACAAGGAGTTTGGGCTATTCACCCTCCGCCTGATCTCGAGGTGTTGCACCTTGAACGAAAGGGGGTCGTTCGTGATAATGGGGCGCCACAATCGGTCAGCGAGACTTCGTTCCCCGACAGAGCTGTCTATAAACTGCTGTTACGTTGCCCAACGATCCACACACTCACAATTGCGCAGTCCCTACCGCAACACACTCCCTATCCTGTTAATGCCCTGCCTAACCTTAAGAACTTTCAAGGACTGGCGGACACAGTGCCCATTGTAACAAGACATAAGCAGCTGGATGCGATCAGTATCCTGCACAGCGATACTATGACCAAGTTTATGGACACACTCGGAAGTGTAGCCCATTCACAGCCCAATTTGAAAATGTTGTCACTAGAGTGTGGGCGGTGGAACGACGAATTGCTACATGCCATTCCGCAGCTCTTCCCCCGTTTACGCCGCTTACATGTGACATATCTGCGCGGTGGACCCACTGAGGTATGTGCTTCTCTCCTTCTCCTCTTCAGCAACGTTTAAGCTGATTCTCCGTTACAGTTGGAAGTTAGCTCGTGGGGACCCCTGTTCTTGTCTCGCCTCCCCGACTTGCACACATTTCAGTGTTACGAAGCACCTCACCGTGCGCTTCGATATTACCGCCGGGAATCCACCACCTACGGAGTGGCGGAGATGCTAGCTTCTGGTCACTCGGACCCTTATATGCCCGATCCTCGCCCCAGCGATGACCCCGACCATCCATACTTATTCGATAACACCTGGGATAGCATCGAGTCGGAGATGAGAGACTTGCTGATTCCCTGGAATAGGTTCTGCAAGTCGTTGAGGGAAGTTCAGCTCTGTCGAAAGTGGAAAATGCGGAGGACTTACGACGGTGGACGTTGGGACGCGGTGAAGGTCAAGGGAGATGACTTTGAAATTCAGGAAACCTTTGACTACTGATGCTTCTGAGTATACCGTGCTTTCTTGTCGACTTTTTCTTGTTGACTTGCTCTCGTCGTTTGATAAGCATGCCTCATTCTGCTTTGTATTGAATACCTCTTGGTGTGGTTTGAATGTATGATTTGATACTCGGAATTATACCTTGTATATTGTTGGATATCGTGACGCGGGTACTATCGTATGAGGGATGAGATCGATGAGAGGTCACGAGGGCGAGGGGAGTGAAGATGCAATTACAGTGAGATGCAAGTCTTGGAGATTAGAGAGGGGTGTGCAGGTCCAAAAGTACTATGATACAGTACATTGCATAATATCGTAGTGCAAGCAGGCAGGTGTATGTCCTACGAGGACGAAGCTTGTTTATCCGGCGGTGGTGGGTCCTTCAACGGATTCTCCTGCCGCGCCTGGTCTAGCAGTACGTCAAGGCCCTTGTCCTTGACTGCATTCTATTTAAGAAGTCAGCAAGCTCAGACACCGCAGAGCAATGCAAACCAAACAAAGCCCTACTTGTACGCATTCGCGATATTGCTGCCAAATCTTTCCACACTTCTCCTCGTATTCGGCGGCCTTTTGCTGGGAATATTGCGAGCGTTGCTCGGGGGTGGTTGCTACAGCGGGTTCGAGGTAGCCTTCGAACCAAGCATTGAAGCAAGAGTCGTATTCACGCTTCAAAGGCGTGCATGCATCTGACAAGCTATGCGCCATTGTGGTTTCGCGAAAAGAGGGATGTCCTGGATTCAGTGGAATGCGAACGCTGACGCTGACAAGAAGTTATGAAGGGAACAAACCGCGTATGTCATTCGGCAGGACGAAGGCGGCCTCCGCCACGAGATGCACAAACAGAGACAAATAAAGGCGGGGTTGCCTCATTTGGGTTGTGAGCGTCGGGCTGCGCTTCCTCCTCGTTACACAATGGTCCTCGTGCTCGTTATTGGCGACTTCCACATCCCCCACCGCGTTCACGACCTTCCGGCCAAGTTTAAGAAGCTGCTTGTACCAGGAAAGATTCAGCAGATCTTGTGTACTGGAAACCTATGCGATAGAGAGACGTATGAATACTTGCGCACAGTATCGCCAGATGTACACGTAGTCCGCGGTGACTACGACGAGGTACATGTTTAAGTCATTGAGTATCGTTGTGATCATTAACATTGAACTGCAGAGCGCGTTTCCCCTGTCGACCACTGTCACCCATTCGCCAATACGCATCGGCGTAATTCACGGTCATCAATGTATACCAACCGGAGACCTCAGTTCGCTCAGCGCGATTGCCCGGCAAATGGATGTGGATGTTCTAGTATCGGGACATACCCATAAGTGCGTACCATCTTAATTGCTGCGTGTTCTGGCACTGAAGAGTAGCAGATTCCAAGCTATCGAACATGACGGCCATTTCCTTGTGAACCCTGGTTCCGCCTCTGGAGCATGGTCGGGTCTTTTCAACGAGTACGTAGAACTCCTCTCATGCGATTTTCGTGTTCTTAATACTCTGTCTATTGTTGATAGGGATGCCATTCCCTCGTTTGCCCTCATGGATATCCAAGGACCCGTCGTTGTGACGTATGTATACCAACTCATCGACGGCGAAGTCCGCGTGGATAAAATTGAGTATCGGAAGGACATAGAGGCTCACAAAGAGCCATCGAAGACCTCGGTGCTTCCTCAGAGTATTCCTTCGAGCCCTGCGCCGCAGCAACAAAGCGTGTGGTAGAGGTCTCCTTGTTTATTGTATATCGTTGTATTTCTACCTATCAGTGTCTCACTTTCATCGGTATCGTGAGTTCCAACGCAGTCCTCAGGAGTGAACGCACTTATAATAGCCATTTATAGGATATTATGGATGGATATCACGCACGCATCTTCCTTGAGCCCAATGGAATGCCAAACATGTTATCGTCGGGTGTACCCATCATCCATGAACTACGCTAGATGCGACCCCCCTTCATGCATGCTCTGAGTTCGCGACCCTGGAGGCTTCGCCCGATTGTCCGATACGTCCGAAATGGTTCTTCTATGCGATGATGACTCTAACGCTACTCCCAAGTTCTGAACAGACCCATTCCTCTCTGGCCACATCGGTTTGAGCTCCTGCTTCAATGGAGAGCCTGCGTTGTCTTCCAGAAGAGACAGCTCGAGTATGATGTTCCCCTCCTTCCACTTCTCGGGCCATTCGTACGCTCGGACTATCTTCCAGCCCAGCTTTGTGCCGCACGTTTTGCAAGAAACCTCTTGTACCGTATGTGCTCCGGTATCCATGAGTTGTAATATGGGAGGCTCTTGAACGAGAGCGGAGCTGTTTATGACATAGGATGGGTTAATAAGTTTCCGCCTTGCTTCTTGATAGGGATGTACGCAACTCGAAGGCACTTCTGAACAAAGCTGCCCGTCCATTCCACCCTCGGAACGACTATATTCGATATGGTAAGAAAGGCTTATGTTTACGACAACATCGTGTATTACTCACCCAGGATAATATAGCTTTTTTCGACGCGATTCGGGATTTGCATGTCCGGCATGCAAGCGCCCCTTGAGGACGACCATTCCCTTCGGTCAAATGGGACACACTATGTTTCGGTATGAGGATGCGAGTCATGGGTAAGCCGTATTCCACCATTGCGATGAACGATATATATATGCGCGTGTCGGGATGTGTACCGTGAGTGGTGCTCGACTCTGTACGCAGGGTGTGAAAAGACTCACGAGGGCGCCGTGTGTCTACTTGCTGTTATACCCACTCGCGATGCTGATGGCAAGAGCATAGTGGACACCTGGCACGGAGAATGCAATGCTGGTTGTCGAGCTTGACGTCAGGGCTCAGATATCGATGCGCCTCGCAGAGGCGTATTAATGGAACGGTGGAGTAGCGCAGGGAAAGGTATGGAGGGCAATCAAGTCCTCGTCCCTTTGGTCGTCAGGGTGGAAGGTCTATGCTGGTGCTGAGCCAGAGGATATGTATGTTCATGGAAAAATTTATGAATTAGTCGAACCCGTATTGTTTGATGCGGCGAAGACTGATCTCACGCGTTCTCTCGCAGCCTAGCCTGCTGTCAAATGACAGTTGAAAGGTCGGGATGGCAGCCTACTATGACAAGTGTTTGATCTGCTTGGTGTCTGGAGGCGGTATACCGGTCGACCTGGATCACACCGCCTTGGCTGTTTGTCAAACCACGAAGATTGCCTGATCAGGACGCCGACCTTATGATCATGTCTTCCCGCTTGCACAGCGGAACACTTTTTCCCCGGACCCCGGATGCACCTGTGGTAAGTATGTTCTACACACTCACTTCAACATTTTGACATTGACATTGTCTTCCTTGCGTCGTCTCATCATACTCAGGTCTCAATACAGGTGGGTTATGACACAAGCAGATAACCGAGCATCCACAAAATCTAGTTTACATTGTACAACATCTGTAACTCGGCTTCTCATATCATTGTAGGTACGGCAACAATCTATATCACTGATTCATGGTACAGCACGACACCCGCGGGACGAGGACGTGTGAGCGTGGACGTGGGCGTAGACGTTGGCGTGACTGCTCGCGCCGCAAGACCAAGACCACCCGCGGCCTCCACTCGCACTCTCTGACAGAGGATTAACGTCTCTTGCAACCGTTTGTCTCAGGAAGTTTCTTGCTCCAGAGGCGAGTCTCTCTCGAACATTTGGCACGAAGGCGCACAATGACACATGCTACAACCACCTTCTTTTTGTTGGTCATTGCGAACTTGGCGGATGACAGATCCTCAAGAAGCAGCCGCTTGCAATAGCAGCACCATAAAGGTCTGATCATCGGGTCTGAAGCGACCAGCAGTATACTGAGCCGAGCATCTAGGCTGATCTTACGCATTCATGGCCGTTGTACAATCAAATATGTTTGCTGCGAAGCTCAAAGTGCAACGAAGTGGGAGCCCATGAACGCCGAGGGACATTACACCCGTTCTTACTCGTTTGGAACTTCTATGAAGCAATGAGACAGGTTATCCTGCTGCTATACTAGAGGGCAGTATCTCGTCCTTATAACGAGGTCAGTATTTCTAAACTCCCTCTCCTTTACAAGTACGCGTTGTCTTGCGCCTGATCATTCAACGGCCCACAGCCATGTATATCGGAATCAGCGCTGTCCTCGCAATCAACCTCCCCGTCCTCATTCTCGCATTTTCTCCGCATTGCGATGCAAAGGGACCAGTTGCGACGTGCAGACAGATCGCTAAAGCGGTCTCCTCGTTGTCTGCTGTTGCGTGGCCATGTTAGTGTTCATGCATTTCCTACTAAGAGCACGATGATATAGCTCATCACGGACCTTCAGCCTCTCCGCAGTACGCGAAGGACATCTCGCACTGGCAGGAGTCTAGCGTACAGATCGCAGCTTGCTCGGTTGAACCAGGTACTGCCGAAGATGTTGGGAAGATTGTAAGTCGGGTTCATTCCGTACAGTATGAACTATACGGATACTTAACACACCCGCTAAATCTTGTGAATGCCATTCAGCGATTGGTTGGTGCGAACAAGACTCCGTTCGCTGAATGACTCCTCATAGTGGCCCTCGATCCACACATCTGATGCTTCGTGCGCCGGACAGGTCAAAGTACAACGGAAATAGCCCACTGGCAGGAATATTTGATGACTATCTGGCTATCCCACAGGCGAGCCGCAATATATCAACCAGGTCTTTCACATCCTTTATGGAATCCATAAATTACTCGGGAGTTCTTGCACCCTCTGGAAATCGGTAGGAGATGACGCTACTCCCTTCCTCATTCGAGCTGAAATACTATCATGTTTCGCTCAGATCTTTATTCAATGCTGTGGCCGTTGCTGACTTTAGCAGAGCAATATTGGACGCTGCCTTGAATGAAACAAAGGTATCTTAGCGTTCGGTATGACGTCTTACCACGAGGCTCATGGCACGAACAGTTTTGGGGCGAACGATTGAGCAGAAATGCCTCTGCGACATTAATTCGCTATGCGCTGAACCCTTCTTACCAAGCATCCTCTCTCATGCCTTTGGTTCCTCTGCCTATCCACCCAACAGGGCTCAAAGATTCCAACCTCAGGCCATTTATTATTATACGTGGGAGGACCCCCAATCCGACGAGGTCATGCAAGACGCCGCTCGTGCTAGTGCATGTCAACTTAGGAACGTTGCTCTCAGTGAAGGTCAAGATATAGCAGATGCCCCTCTGTATGGTAAGTATGCCATTTTCGACACTCCCGTCGAGCAGATCTACGGGAACAACTTGCCAAAGTTGAAGCGCATCAAGGCAGAATACGATCCAGACAATGTCATGGGCCTCTCCGGTGTTCTGAGTAGGAGAGGCTGATTTGGTAGGCTCTGGGCGATCTGCCTTTGTCTGCATTCGCGAGATCCTGCATGAAGTTATTTTTGCTGCGCATTGACTCCACTCAAGTCGATCATTTTTGTAGTAACACTCTGCAAGTCTTGCCAATTGCCATCAGCATTTACATGGTGCATGCATTACTATATATCATAGATAAGTGGTTAATTACTACTTGCAATACATATGCAAGATGCACGAGATTGTTCAGCAACTAAAGAGTGTGCGCCCCCTCAGCTTCTCGATGTCAGGTGAGGCCGCTGAAACCTTGTCTATCAGTGTCATCCAATACACAGAGCTGACTGATTCAAGCTGATTAGCCGTTCACCATCGCCTCGCCTTCTTAGCAGGCGAGGGAGCAGCGGCGCTCGTGCGTGTGCTCGTGGAAGGAAGCCCTTGCGACGCCAGCATACCCGATAAAGTCTTTTCGGAATTCGTTCTGACTCGCTTTTCCAGTCGTTGTTCCGGCGTAGCGAATTGGTCCTCAAATACACGATCATGTTCGAGCCAATCGTCCCGTTTCAGTGCGTCATCGAATATGTTCAGTATTCCATCCCCAGATTCGAGGTCCTTTTGCAGCTTGTCAAGCTCTTCGAAGTGCGACGGGTCAGGATTGCGGAATACCCGGAGAACGAAGATTTTGCCAAAGAATCGTGTGAGATCACGGATTAACTTATCCAGTGGTGCACATTCCCAGTGGACGGACTTCGGAAGGCCAGACATAAAGAGCTTTTCCTTACCCCTACCGCCTCGAGGTATACCGTCGGCTGCTTCATCTACTCGAACCTCATCAAAGAAGGCGATAGAAAATGTGGAAGGTTTCTCCTTGAGCTTGAGGTAGTGCAGGGATACGTTGAGGAGAACCCAGACGGCAGATTCGACGTCATCTTGAACACTGTGTTTTTTATGCGGATCCTGGAGAAGCGCGATGGACAAAAATTGCCAAGTACCCTGGAAGCAGGTAAGTGCCGCTCTTATTGTGAGGCAACAACATAACTCACTGTGCGCCCTAATCTCATGTTTTCGCATGAGCTGGCAAGGTCCCAGTCATTCAAGAAACCTCCTTTGTTTTTATCAAGCAATATGTTGCCCAAACTGAGGTCTCTGTGTAGGATACTCGCCTTGTCTCGAGCTTCGTACACACCTATCTCAGGTGATCAGAATCTTGAAAGTGAGAATGATTGTCTCGTCATAAACTCACATTGAACTGCATCTCGGATTGCGGCAACAACCTCTTTGGAATTCTTTGCAGAATACAAAGGGAAACCGAGCTGTTGGATAACTCGGCAGTGGACACGTGGAGTCATATCGTTGCAAGGCTTCATCCATTTTGGCCTCTCCTCCTCCAGTGTTAACTTGCTAGTGAGTGTCTCTTGCATCATGTAATGGCCTTCCTCGTCGGTAACAATCTCCATAGCTTGATCTTCCATGTGGGGAAGATATTTGACGTCTCCAACGAAGAGGTTGGTGGCCAGATGTGAAACCCCCGCCTTGTTCAGCGTATCGTATATATCGTGCTCGGTTTGGAATCCTTCGTCATCGGTACGCCATGTGTCTTTGAGGCATGCAAGCTCTCCCGTCTCGGCACAATATGCGGCGTAGACTCGAGTTGCGCGACCACACGGTGTTCTCTCGTCATGAAAAGGCATCCCTACGACAAATTGGAGCTTATCCTGCTTATCCTCTTCCGTGCGCTCCACAGTCACTACATGCGGCGCAAAACACTCATTGCCCATCGTGTGCAATACTTGAGAGGCAGAGAGACCGCGTGCTCTGGCATCCATGGCGAAATCTTTGATGGCATCCTGTAAAGCCTCCTGCTCTTCAGAGGATGCGATCTTAGCTGTGGGATCATGCCCGCGTAGTTCGCGCGTTAACCTGGAATACTGATAGAAGAACGCAGCTAACTTCTCCGGTTCCTGATAAATGTCGAAGTACGCAGAGACGGTACACCCCGAACGATCCCAGCGCAGGAACCTGACCCGTCTTCCGCAAATCTCGACTGTAAACAGAAAGCATCGGTGCTGGCAAGCCATTAAGTCTGCAGCATGCTTTGTGAGTAAGCTCCTTGTTTCGTTCCCTTCTTCCGTTTCGCTCTCCAGTGGTTCTC
Source organism: Panus rudis PR-1116 ss-1 (assembly GCA_022160315.1). NCBI lineage: Eukaryota > Fungi > Basidiomycota > Agaricomycetes > Polyporales > Panaceae > Panus > Panus rudis. The sequence continues at coordinate 31,952 of MU275291.1, forward strand.
CGTCCTCATCACTGAATGCGTCATGCGACTCGTTTGTCCTGAGCTCGATGTATATCTCACAATGAGACCAGATCGGCGCGGAATGTTCATCCACTCCCTCCGGGAGGAGCATCAGACCGGAGGGAAGATTCTGCTCAAAGGCAGTTCGAGACACCAATTTATACCCGGGACAAACACCTTTCATATTTCCCTTCAGCAGGGTTCTCTGCTCGTATGGGTGAGATTGACTAGAAATCGTCGTATGGATATTTCACACTCACAAGAAGATCATATACCGTCGACTCATAACCTTGCGAGTGGCCCCAATCGATGTTCGGTGCGTTCACGCAGCGACCAACGAATCTATCCTGGAACTTATCCACGGGCATCGGTCCAACGAATCGCTCCGACTTCCTCACCGGAACGTCGCGCATACTCGTCTCGCGAGTATCGGTACGTGTGGACAAAAGTTGAGTGCATGTGTAAGTGCTGTAAGCATCATGATCGCTCCTGACAGGCGACGATGGCGGAGGGAAATCAAGCTCTGAGAGAGTCCTTGAAAGCTTCAGGGCGAGGCTTAATGCTCGAGCGTTGGACGGGTTGGACAGATCTGCATTCATGTTCTGAATGAGAGTGAGAGGAAGAGTATAAAGACGTGGTATAACGCACCCGCTGTGGTTTATATACGTCAAATCGGACGTGGCCCATCTCCGCCTGAACAAAGGAATCTGCTGTATTTGGAAGACAATGGGTCGGGGCGCATGGCAACTGCTGTAAGCGAACGCGTGGCCTTTGTCACGTATCTGGACGCGTCACGGTTCTCTTCACACCCCTCAATTCACGTGACCGCGTTTGCAAGAACTCGGACTCGACGTCTGCTGAGCCCCGAAGTGGTCCAGCACGAGGAGTGCGAGATAAGTACACGGGGACATAATGATGCCCATGATTAAAAGAAATAAATGTGGGAACAATAGCTCGCAACATCGCAATCGTTGCAAGTTAAAAATATAGCGGGAAGTAATAAGAGGACATACACCGACCAAAAGGTCGCAGGTATGTCCAAGTTTATCCTCCATGCACTAAGGGGGAATCGAACCCCCGGCGGGTCGACAAATCTCATCAATCGCAAGACGATGGCAACGACCCAGGTTACCACTACCCCATTAGTGCGTGCCTATGATGTAAACCGCGATCAATATTTCATGCATCGCTGTATATGATCCAAGTAGAGTTCAATGTCGATGATCATCGATATTGTCCAAATATCGTCATTTGTTTCGCTGTACTGTACTACGTGGACAAGAGTGAACAACCTTGTGGAGAATATGTACAAGAAGTACGAAAGAGAAGCGTGTCAAAATGGGTCAGAGAAGAATTACGAAAGGAGTACGTAGTGGTTGTATGTCGTTAAATATGAAAACAGGGAAGATCTATGGCTACAGTGGTGGATACTTGTATTTGGCGTAAGGTCGCATTGTCAGTTTGTGTGTTGCTAGGATCGTAAGATGGTTTCGTCATCAAAGCGAGACAAAAGAGAAAAAGCGTTTAACGAGAGCAAAATGAGTGTGCAGTCGATGTTGGTGCTTCAAAGCAAAAGGGATGCAAATGAAAGAACGAAGAGAGTGAATGCGAAAGCGAAATGAAGGGAGAGGGGAAGATAGGTTGGACGAACTATCACCGCATGAAGATCTCAACGGGAATAGGCTTCCTGCGCAACCCATTGCTAGATGTACTCTCCCCGCTATCGCTAGAGGTATCAGAGCTCATCCTGGAGCTCCTACTATCCCTCCTCTCCAAATCCAACGACCGTTTCGCCGCCGGGCTCAAAGGAACCTTCGACGGGTACGAAGTTGAAGACGAGGATGACGAGGAGGAGGTGGAAGAAGTGGAAGACTTGGGCGTCCTGAGTGACTTGGACGATTTTTGATGTTTCGGTTTCGAAGGAGACGAAGTTTGACTCCCACTACCGCTTCCGCCCAGATGGAACCGAGTGATCCAAGACGAAGGTGAGAGTGGCAGTCGAGACTGGTGCTGTTCAAATGTAGAAGAAAGCGTGGAGGAGGACCACCGTGAGCGTAATGTTCTTTCACGCGTATCGAATTGGGTTTGCGAATGGGTAGGAGTGGGGACGGAAAATGATGAGAAGCTGGGAGAGTACATACTAGGGCTGTCCGGCAGTGCGGGCCCAGCTGCTGCCTTATTGATATCGCCATTGTCGTGATTGTACGTCGGAGTTCGAATGGTCATGTCGAAGGAGGAGATGGGAGTAAGCGGTAGTGCGTCGGCGCTCATCGATGCTTGGGAGTAGATGCTAATACTGGGAGCAGGCGAGATGGGGAAAGTAGGCAAGTCGTACTCCGAGATGAACAGGTCCATCACGGCGGAACGACTGTCGACCATAACAGCCTCGTCTTCGAAGAAATCGTTGATGTCGGCAGGAATAGACATTCTGGGAGGTGGTCGTGCACCGGTGGGTGTGTCTACAATGAAGGTACTGCTAGGCGTAACAGGAGTCGTGGCGAATTGCTCGGGGGCAAAGAACCCTTCTGTATCCAGGGCGGCGTTGGCAAGGAGAGCGAGAAGCTCCTCCGTCTTCTCTTCCATCGTCGGTGAGGGACATGTCTCGACGATGATAGGCGGAGGAGGGGGAGGCCTCGTAGGAATGTATCGTGAGACGCGCTTGCTTTCGTGGAAAGTAGGGTCAAGCTGGGTACTGGGGCCGCGAGTGGTCTTCACACTCAGAGGGACAACAGGAAGAGCCTTGTTGCGCGGCGGGGGAGGGATCGAGTCTGGCCGTGTGCGAGAAGTCGTCGCAGTCGGAGATGGTGGAAGCGGGGTAGTCAATGTCACGACCTCTCCGAGGTTCTCAGCCAGCCAAGCCGCATCCTCGCCATCACTCCATTCCTCCTCGGACTCCTGAGCTGCGAAGGCCTTGCGAGGAAGAGGGGGACGCTTCAAGTCCGGCATTGACTTCATGAACATGATAGATGCACGCTGCGACTTGCAGGTAGGAGATCGAGCAAGACGTGCCTGGGGCATCGACTCGTCGTCGGACGTTACAGGGGTCAAGGGCATCGTGTGGGAAGCTGCACTAGAACCACTGCTTGTCCTGCTGCTCGCTTCCGATGGCGTAGGCGAAGGTTCTCTGCGTGAACTAGAAGTAGATTGTCTTGGAGGAGGGGAAGGGAAGTCGAGTGAAATGCCGAGGCCGGAGAAGCGAAGGTTGATTTCGTCAAGAGGAGATTCCATCGAAGGGGTACTGGAAACTGGAGGTTTCGGTGCAGGTCGAGGAGGTGCGCTGCTGAGAGGGAAGAAGTCGTCGAAGGTCAGGTCCCCAGCTCCCGTGAGCACAATACGACGAGACTCGCGGCTTCGTTCTTCGTTCTCGTAGCACGAAGCGCGACCACCTAGGGTAACATTGCCACCTGCGCTTCGGCTTGCGCAGTAGGGAGGGTCGTATGAAGATACCGATGAGGTCGAGGCACGAGATTCCTCCTCCTCTGCTAGCTCAGGGAGGGTGTCAAGTGTTTTAGGCTTGCTTGTCTTTGTGCGAGTACGGGGACGTCGCTTCAAGTTCGTGATCAAGCTCTTGCTTGAGAATACTGGAGAAGCTTCATAAGTTGCCCGACTCGAGTAACCAAAAGAGCAAAGCAAACTTACTGCTGTTCATCATGAGTAGAAAGTTCTATGAGATGTGAAGAAATAATCGTATCAGAGTCAACTAACACTGGAAGGAGAAGATAGCTCTGCTATGAGTGTAGAAGCATAGAGCGATGAGGAGAGGACCAGCCTGGGTGTCGCCTTTAGTATTCGAGGAGAAGATAGCAAACCCTGCTGCCTTTTGTGCTTCAAGGCCATTGTCACCAGCAATTGTGTTTCGGACACAGCAACGTCGCGTGCAGGAACAAAAGAACGCGAATTTTGGGAACAATGCAACGCGCCTATTTAGACAATAGGCCACATTAGCGCCCGGCGTTCAACTGGCAACAAGGGAGGCCATTTGTCCGTCCATCCTGGCCAGGGCTCCCGTCGCGTGCGTATCGTATACTTATACGTTAGTTTTGAATGTTGAATATTTGAATCGTGGTCATGGTCAATGTCGCGGTGACGGTGGAGAATGTCCGCTATGGAGATGGACGCTTCTACTCAGGCGCTTGACACGCGTTGACGCGTTGAACATGTGACTTTGTCGATGACCTAAAAAAGGCGAAAACTTGAAGGACGTGGTTGTTAACGTCCACGTACCTCTGCCTCAATATTTTCGTTGAAACTGCTGCTCTACCTGCTAGACTCTTGGTGCCAGGGACCCTAGTCTAAGTTGGATGTTCGCAAACGCCTTCAGCAGGTTTCAACTATACCTACTTGAGTAGCTCACCAGCTAACGCGTATGCCATCATGGTCTCCACATGAGGATTTCCCTGAACTGTGTTCTGTTATGGTGCTTTAAGCATGACTACCCTAGTTTCGCAGAGCTCACTGGTGGTAGAGGTATGCTCCTCTTTCCCTCCAATTGATTTCGGGCGTTGAACTTCGATGGCTAGTGTTAGTCTCTCACCTATTTTCTGTCCTGCCCCTCCCCGTTTGGCCATCGCGCTCATGCAGATGACAGCTATGAGAGGCTGAACGCAACGCTACAGCCTTATCCTTAGGTGAGCCTCCTTTGAGAAAAGCGGCCTCTGACATCTGCAGATCCTCGAACCTCGCGTTGCTGCAGTTCACCCGCTTCCCGGGCGCACGGAGGACCGGACCTCGATATCTGGCGTTATGGCTTAAAGCCATTCCCGCGCCCATTTGTACTCTGGATCGCCCCGTCGCCCCTCCTTTGTGGTCAACGTTATTGTCCTTCATGTGGGCGACTTACTGTCCCTGTTCGTTCCCATGCCCTCTCGCGTAACATCCTCGTCACTCTTATCAAGCTCGTCTGCCGACAGGGTACTAACACCAGACGACGACATGCATATCACCCTTTTGGTCGAGCCACTATTGTCTCACTGCCGAGGACATGATCATGCTTCACACGAGTCTTCCGCTCTCCATTTCACGACGGACTCTCGCTTTCTATCGTATTTTCCAAGGACGATCTGCTAAGGACTCTGGTAAAACATCTCTCTGCTACATATCTGACGACGAAAGTCTGTTGGTTGTGCTTTTAATCTTCAATTTTCTGCTTCGCAAGTTCAACTGGAAACGCTCTCTTGACTCGATATACATCCTTACGAATTAGAATATTCTTTGAGCCAGCACCTCCGTGGCAATCATTTGTTATGTCAGTCGCCTCATGGGATTACTTAACTAGTACTGGTCTTCTTTCCAGTCACTTTCTGGCAACCTGAGCGGCGCGACTGGTTACATTCCAAGGATCGCCACGTTCACAAGGACAATATGATCTGTCACACTGTCAAGAGGTCCTTGCTGTCGACTTCTTGCCTCATGGCTTTGCGAGTGATAAGCTTGCGTGTCCTTCGAGGGACTCGTAATGACCTTTCTCCTGTGTCTTGAATAACTGTTGGATTGAACAGTCCCCCACACAAACGGAACCTTCATTCATGCCACCGCCTTGAATACTGGCAATGTCGTCCCTCCAGCGCGACCACATGTCTGACACAATCCTTGCGGCTGCTACTTGCTCCATTGCACGATTGCATTGCCTCGGCGACACATCTGCACTATGTCCTCCCGTCATCCCCTTCACATACTACCATACCAGGTGCGAATTGCGCGGGTATTCGTAACGAGTTGATACAGCGAAACCAAGTATGTTCTTTTCCTCTGCGTTCAGTGCGCTGACGAATGTGTAGCCAGATACATTGCTCAGTCTCGGGAAGCTATCTATCAGCATATTCCCTGGGAACATGAGTCTTTCTCGTTATGCTCAAAGGATTGCTGTGAGTCTCAATATATCTTCTTGCTTTGCGTTGGTATGAGGGCGCAAGAGGTACGACGCAAATTATCAATATAGCTCGATGCAGCGATGGTGCGATGACATCCTTCCATTATGTTCGAACGGGGTTCTAGCATGTATTTTGTTGGAGCAAAGTGTCGTAGAGGATCTTTTGCATCGTAGTCAAGCTCTGGAAGTTAGGTGAACAGCTGGGCCGATAGGTTTGGATCACATTTCCAACTGCGCCCGACTGCTATCAACGCCTTCGTCATGCATTCTTGGCTGTCGCAATTCCCGGGCCTACCCCCGGAATCTTAGCGAGTCAATGCTGCCCGGCGCGTGTACCTGGGAAAGGAATGCTTCTTTGACGCGTCACCAATTACTTACATATAAAACTGGATGCACCTTGTTTGCCGCTATGCAAAAGTTGTTTTCTCAGTCTACGAAGTAGATCCTACTTCCGCAACTTGCCGGGTGTCACTAGTCACTCAGTCGCACCGTTGGCATAGCCTCTGTTCCGAAACAATCAATACATACTACTTAGTCGAGGATTTGCAACGGGTGAGTGTCCCACATCCGGATCCACCGACCCAGCATATAAATTCCTATCTTTAATTTCTAGCAGTCATCAGTGACTATTGACTGTTGGGGTCCATTTGGAGAAACGGGCCTATTACAAACTTCAATATCGCGCGGGATTGGCGCTACCAATAGCGTTCCATGCCGTAGCTGTCTTCCACGACCTTGAAAGTCAAAGCCCCTTTGCTTCAAGCCAACACATCGCTTGTGCAATCCTACGTGACATTCATGGCCTTTGCCAACATCCCTAATTTTCCTCTCAGCAAATTGGCCGGGACATATGACTATGTGATCGTAGGTCAGCGTTCTGTCCGCCTTATTTCTCTTCGTCCTGGTCAGACCTGAAGTCGGAATCATGATATAGGAGGTGGTACCGCTGGCTGCGTGTTGGCCAATCGCCTGAGTCAGGAAGAGAACGTCAGTGTGCTCGTTCTCGAGAAAGGAGGTATCCAAGCTAGAAACGATACTCGCGTACCATTCCAATCCTTTCAATCCATGTCTTCTGCCGAGAACCAGACTCGCCTGTGGGAATCTGTCCCACAGAGACATGTCAACAACCGTACATTCACGCTCGCAGGTGGCGCGTCGTTTGGCGAGTTCACACCACTCCCTTCTGCGTCTTCCGATCACAACGTTCAAGTTGGCTGCCCCTCGGTCGAGAATAACCTTGGTCGTGATCGACGTCACCGAAGCCGTGGTGTTGATGACGGTATGTCATCCTTCGTACAGTCTGGATGATATTGAAGACGTGCTTCTGTTCGTAGGAGAGCGCATGCCACAGTCACGTCGACAAGTGTTTTGGGAACATACCAAAGCGTATGCAAAAGCTCTTCGTTCACGTATGACTGTTGCACTGAAAACCTTCGAACTTGGGATAGCATTACATCTGCAATGGAGTCAATGGGAGTCAAACCAATTGATCCTACACATTCTTTGCGAGTACCATTGAACGCTGCGAAGGTATACTACATTGGTGTCAATAGGCAAGGCCACCGGAGCTCGGCCTTAGATGTATTTCTTCCACCAGAGCTCATTCGACGAAGGCGGAATCGCTTGCACATCTGCACTTTCGCGCATGTACAGCGAGTCGTGGTGAGAAGGGATCGTAGGAACGTATCCCGTGCCGAAGGAGTGGCCGTGAGCTCCATGGTAGACGGCGAATCGCCAACTTTTCTCATCCGTGCTAGACGGGAGGTCATCCTAGCAGCAGGTCCCATCGAGTCAGCTCACATATTACTACTCAGGTAAACATTCTCGTACATTATCGGCATCGTCTTCTTAATCTTGTCTTTCCTACCTAGTGGCATTGGACCACAGGATCACTTGAGAGAACACGACATCGCTGTTGTGAAGGACCTTCCGGGTGTCGGGTCACATTTGGTCTGTTGGTGTTCTTCCTATCCAAGTTGCGAGTCCAGCGATATTGATGGCGTCCTCAGCAAGCCCGACTCGCCCTCCAGATGCAGTACAACGTTCCACTGAAAGATACTTTACCTAAACACCAAATACCCTCATGGCGCTTTGTAGTAGACTTCTTATCTCAAATATGGTCTGGCCAAGGATTCCTATACCCAATATCTGAGGTCTGCATATCCCTGCAGTCTCGCCTTCTGGATTCTACAGCCCGACTGAACCATGGTCGCGGCGGCGCTGCTGATTCAGCGGGTGTCCCCGATCTCGAAGTAATTCCAGTAAGTTGACGTCCACTCTATCCATGTGCAGGAAACTGACGGTACTATCCAGATAGCTATGGGTAACGCTAGTACTCGGTCCCTTCGACCAGGCAGAGGCATAATCTCCCTCGTTGCTGTTTCTCTTTCCCCGACATCGACAGGAACTGTTCGATTAGCGTCCCCCGACCCAACGGTGGATCCTTATGTTGACCCAAGCTATCTAGCTACTGAGGATGACCGAGAAACGATGCGAAGAGGCATTCAATTTATGAAACAACTGAAGAAACGCATGGTCGATCATGGGTATGATATCAGAGACATCCTTACCCTCCCTGACAGCACAGACGTTCTCGATGCTTTCATCCGCAAGAATTGCTTCAGTGCAAATGCCTGTAGTTCCACTTGCAGGATGGCGCGGGAAGACGAGGGAGGTGTAGTAGATGACGAGCTTCGGGTATATGGTGTGCAAGGTCTACGTGTCGCAGACTCGAGTGTTTTCACGCATATGCCGAGCTCTAATTTGACCTCCCCGACAATCCGTATTGCAGAAAGGTGTGCCGACTTTCTCAAACAGACGTACAGTTGATCTCGTTGTATACTATGTGCACATTTGTTTCTTGACTCATTGTATGGAAGTTGACGACTAGTTGTATGTATCTTTAGCATTTGTAGTCCTCGCATGTAAAGTAAAGTATATACGTAGCATTCACTGGAACAATTCATGTAAATCAGCCTGAGTGTATGATTACGCGCAGAGTACGACGTAAACCTATGAACGAACAATTACGCGCACCTCTGCCACCTGACATGCAACACGCAGGGTCCTTTGCTTCATTTTATTTCTGTACGGGTACGGCTTTCCATTTTCATTGCGAGCGGAGCGAGCATACACCGGCTATAGGGGGTGGGGTCCCCGAACAAACAAGGACAAATACACGGTTCGCAAACGAGAAATGTTCGAAAACATAGACATTCCTCACTAACTTGATACCACCTCCGCGTGAATTCACATAAAAATATGCATAATTATGCCACCATGTACAATATCATGAAATGAGCTTTTCTTACATATAGCCCACACATTGCACAACTTATGCGACATGCACTGCGCCCGCGGTTTCCTACTGTGCCACTCGACAGCCTCGCGACAGTTGGACACGGTCGTGTGACTGCCACGTTCAACAACGGAACGGTAAGTCAACGACAACGATCCTGGCCATGTCACGTTACTGCCAAAGACAATGTGGCTACCGATGTCCGTTGTCCCCGTTGTTCTGAGTCCCTCTTCGACATCCCCTCTACTGCCACTGACCTGCCAACCTGACTTCCAATCTGGTCCCCCTGCCCAACCCACTATGCCTCCCATTTCCAGTACATTACAGTACCGCCATGTCCCCGGCAATGAAGAATGCCCCTCAGATTTAGCACAAATATGGTAAGGGGACCGAAGCGAGCCCCCCGTCCCGACGGAAGATGTTAAAATGCTCGGCGTACAAATTACAACTTTGAAGCTGGACGAACGAATATCTACGCGTACAGTGTTTGACCACTCCTTGAGCCAGTACCACTCCTTGAGCCACTTGGACCTCAGCTTGCATGCTCCGCAGCCTTCTACCTCGGAATCATTTTTCCTATGTCATAGCTGCATAGGTCGAGCCACTTGTAAGTGCTGAAGACAATCGGGACTGGGTTGGACGCAGAAGAAACATTCCGCGGGTCAAAAATGGAGAAAGTGAAATCTCTTTCGAGAGTCCGGGATAAATCGCCAGGCGATTAGCCATCCAACATGGGCGTTATGGGTGTGCTCGTGTCGCTTCGTATCTTGCCTGTCAGGTTGAGTATGACCGGCATTGAGATTGTCTGTGTGGACGCAGAAAATGCATCATGAAGGTAAACCTCTCGGGCAAGATTGTCCTAATCAGCCGCCTTCCATCACGACTAGCTCAGATCCCTGGCTCCTCATTGGCTCAATCCGTGCGTCTAACCCCATATTAGGCAAGACGCCGTAGTGGCTCAAGGAGTGGTCAAAGCTCGATAACAAGATTATGTTTCTTTTCCTGCACTCCTCCTTCCATTCCTCACAGAGGCAGTAATTGTTCCCCTGTATCATAGAAGGACTAGTATACATACATATTATTAAATTTCAGTTGGGCTCTGTACCATAGTTCATGAGCCCGAGGCCAAACACTATTTCGGTGGCTCAAGGAGTGGTCAACTACTGTACCATCTGCCGCCTGACTCCCAGCTACTCAAAATAGCACGCAGGGTCCATTCTTCCTCCGCTGTTTCCGCCGGTACACCATCGCCACACTATCAGCCCCGAGCTGGACTATACTAGGTTGTGTCATTCGACGGAAGGATCTACTAGAGAAGCCAGGGATTGTATTCGACTGTCCTCATCATAATGTGCCAGTGTGCGGGCATTTGAGAACCATAGGGCGATGGCGGAGACATCCGCTAGACTGGACTAGAGACTGGCTGTACCTGAAGCAAAAGCCGCGGTTGTCGCGCTCACTTTGACCGGAGGAAGCGTTTTTCGAGGGAAAAGAACCGTATGCCCGTGTCATACGCGGCCTTCGCGTCGCATGGGACGCGCCGCAAATGAGGAATTGACAGCGACACCTCCATTTGCGGAACGGACACTCAGTGTCCAGGTCTCCGGCTTGAGTTCCGTGGTTCTGTTCTTGAGGTCATCAATTAATTCTGCAAGAACATTATCAAGAAGGTTTGCTCACATTAGGCGGAGATACACTGGGATTCCTTCGCTTTCGCATGCATGCACCGCAAGGTGGACAGGGGACCCTGACGTGAACTTGAATCACGTTTCAAGCTCAATAGCTACTTGCGGGCTCATGCGGCGTGTCCCAATTTACCTGGGGCCGCAAATGATCAGGGAGGCACCTGTCAGACCCTAGATAATCATCAGAATGGATGCTTTCATGTCCAAATAGTAAATGGAAGATCCCTGAGCGCAGAAGTCGAAGAATGCAGACTGAGCCATAGTCTCAGTAGGAAGGTTGCGGGGAGTGAGATGGTCACTGACCTCCATATCATCTGAAATACTACACGCCCGACTTGACATGTCGACAGCTGGGAGAAACAGCGGTTACATAGGCGGGCCGGCCACAGCATGTAGGCGGTCGCTAACCACGATCGACATCGGTAGCCTGAGTTTGTTGTATGTGTTCAATCAGTTTCGGGCTCAATTGCAGGTCTGGACTCGCAGATCAGTACACAGCCCATGGTCGATGACGGAGGGACGCGCGGGTAACTTGAAGGGATGCTTGATACAGCCTCGTCAGAAGGAATAGACCGCCGGTCGGGCGTGGGTTGGGCGTTGGCATTTGTGTACTATTTATGCACGGCCATCATCATCATACAAAGCATTCGAAATACCTTATTTGCTGTATTTAACTTGCTTTTGGTCCCTCATCGAATGGAAACGATAGCCCGGACCAATATGGACGACATCGCCTCGGTGCAAAGGTTGAGTATTTTTTGAGTTGCAGTTTCACGGCTAGAGCATGGGAAATACGTATCATCCAAAGTTTACTTGCATTGCGACCGACCATATCAAGTGGATTAATAGTCCATACTGGGATCTGGATTTGCAACAACAGTGTACGGTATATTGTACGAAGACTTGAGAATCACATAGACACTGCCGAGACTTGTGACTGACTGGCAACGAGCTTGGACCTCTCATGGAGGTTATGGTTCTTTATGAATCTGTCAGATGAAAATTGTCAACTACACAGGTCGCAACCAAGGAGAGGCGTTGATGCTTACATTGCACATATCGTACCCAGAGCAGAGAAAACGACACCAATCAAAAAGATCGGTCTCAGAGCGCGGACAGCGGCAGCTCTCACGTCCGCCTGGAGGGCATCCGGGAGACTGGGAATGACAGTGATACTCTGCCGAATGGCGGCGGCGAGTTCTGGTGTGAGGCCGGGGATATGGTTCAGTTGCGTTTGGATGTTATTGTTGAAGATGGCTCCGGCGATACTTTTTCAAGTTTATGAGCAGGGGCACTTTTCGAGTAGAGTCGGTACCTACCTCAGTCCGATAAGTCCACCAAAATTGCCGATAAATGTCTGAAGCAGATTAGCATAAGAGTGTGTCAGATGGCGGTAGGACATCAGGAAAAACCTCATTTTCCAAATCTTGCCAATTGTAGATAATTTAGATATGATGAGATATAATTGGCATTTTTGTCTCACTTTTCTCCAAAAAGCTCCAATTATCCAGACTATCCTTATTCTGGACTTTATTTCTCTAATTTAGCAGAAACTTTTATCTCTAAATTAGAGAGAATTGTCTACAAATAACTGCAATTTTCCTCTAACACTTTCCATTCATTAATTTCAATATATCATGGACTTCTATTACAAGACATCACAATATAAATTGGGAGCATTCAAATCAATGATAAGCAGCATTACAATT
>MU275291.1:45098-55710 GCA_022160315.1 Panus rudis PR-1116 ss-1
GATTGGATATATTAGGAAAAAGAGGTTTTTCCTGATGGATACAAACCAAGATACCCGATGCTTTGGTTGTTTCTTCAGGTTGGTCGGCCCAGTCAGCCTACGTGGGTGTCCACATCAATATAAGTTATTCTGGAGCGGCAGCGCAAGCCTACCTGAATAGCAACATATGTCCATTGGTATGAACCACCTGCAACTCAGTTGTTAAAGAGAAGCGACTGCCCTAACCGAAGAGACTGACCGATACCCACCTGGACAGGTAATGAGTGCATAATCAACTACGGCAGCAAGATATCATGCTTACGCCTAACAAGATCTGATATCCCAGCATCCTTGCAGGAGACGTTGTGGAGGTCACCGTGAATAGGAGCGCGGAGCCCACGATAGCTAGGAGAGGGAAGCCAACGATCACGTGCCAGAAATAGCCTGTCCACTGAAAGATCATTAGCTAGGACAATATATGTAGCTCGATTTGTACCTACAGTAGTAATCCCAGACGAAAGAGCAGCGGCTAACAAGAAGTTGATCAGTTATGAGATACACAGAGACAAGATAGAGCCTACCGATTACAAACGACAGCATTAGGGGGAGAATGTCAATCCCGGATTGAATGCTCGAGCGACCGTTTATTTGGTACCTAGCAGAAATAAGGTCAGATTACACGGAGTGAAGATAGGGAGAGAGTGCCAACCATAGAGGGAGATAGTACTAATTTACACAATTAGAAACTACCGATGAAGAGTAACAGAGAACATTAGGTACGTACTATGGATATGAACAAGGTGGCCAACAGGAATAGCTAAGAATATTTTCAGTACTTGGATGCACGAAAGCATCAATGGACCTACGCCGGCAGTGCAAGCTGCAGTCTGAGTACGTCTACAGAAAACTAGTGAGGTACCAATGCTGCATTCTTCCGGTACCCTTCCCAAGGAACAAACAAGACGAGCAAAACACCAGCAATGCACAATGGTGCGATAACAGCCCCGCTACTCCAAGGCTTCACCGCTCCTCCCCAGGTCAAAGCAAGGATCAGGCAAGTCGAGAAACCGAGGCAAGATGATTGCTCCTACCCAGTCCAGCGTCCTGAGTATACATATGAGTTTCCCGGCGAATAGTGATGATAAACCTTACCTCACCTATTTAGTCGCTGCAGCAGAGAACCGGACTCGTTGGTGAGCGTCGGACGGTTGAAAGGCAACCACATGACCATGCAGACGAAACTGACTGCTCCAAGCTAATGGAGTTGAGCTGTGTCTACGCTGTTGATATTCAATGCGAGATACATACTGGTAGATTTATGTAGAAACACCACCTCCATGAGACATGATCGGTGAACGCGCCACCTAGGAATGTATCAGCATCCTTGAATGACCTCCAAGATATGGTGAAATATTGACAAACCTAAGACCGGACCTACGATACTTGATATTGCAATGAGTGCTCCGAAGCATGCAAAGAGCATCGGTCTTTGCTCCAAACGAGTGAACTTGAAACCACAACAAATCAACATGATGCTCAAAACTACTCGTGAGGTCAACAGACGTACAGTGGCAATTGTAGCGATAGAGCAGATCAAAATGCTATTGCTCATTCAGCTACGAGAGTCTAGAGTGCCATAGTGGAATCACTAACCCAGCTGCACCACAGCCAGCAACGATGCGTCCGAAAATCAAAACATTCATGGAAGGCGCCTTCGAGAAAATTAGATGAAATGGCTATTATAAAGACGAATAAACCATACCGCTCCGCATAGCACAGAGCCAACCTCGAATAGTACCACGGAAATCAGGTAGATGATTTTGATGGGGAATGTGTCAAGTAGTTGGCCGATGATCAGCATGAGGCCTGCATCCGTCAGGAAGTCTGCAAGACGTTAAGCGGATCATATGTCTTTCTCCAACATAACTGCACATACATCCGGCAGAGACCCATGTCGCAAGGTCCAATGAATCGAATATGGAGACAATTCGAGGCAGAGCAGTCGCAACCTGTAGGCGTTGGTCAGTACATTGACTACATAGCAACTTGAGTCGTACAATTGTTTGGTCGAGGTTGGTCAGGAAACTGGACAGAAGCAAAGCGCTATTGAGCAGCGAGGGTTAGCTGTAATACAGCTTGCACGACAAATATTTGGTGCGAACCTGAAGACAAGAACAAGCTTGAACCCACTCAGGTACACAGGAGGCTCGCTCTCTCTGACCGGTTCAGCTACCTCCAGTCCGCTGAGCTTCTGTTGCGAGCCGTGTGACACATTCTGTTGCTCAGATGTGTTCAAATGCTCAAGGACGAGATTATTGTTCATATTAGTGAATATGGTCGACAATGGAAGAAGAACGAGGAGAGAACCCGCCTGCCAGTGTCAGTGGAAAAGGGAGGTAGGTCGACTACGTGCGGGGGCGTCTACGTCGACGCGGTCAAATCGCGCATTGGTCGTGGTTCTCGGGTACCAAATATGTGGTAAGTTCATGCCAGCATGATGCATCTGCATTGCGCGAATTGAGCACGATTCCTCGCAGACAGATATGCCCCGAGGTTTCCTAAATGAGAAATATCAGGCTTCTGACATCGGAGGACCCTGAGATGACCACGACATTGCGACGGGAGGGCACAGCGCTCCAAGGAAGTTTGCAAGTGGCCATGGGAAGCTTTAGCTCTTCTTCTGCAATCTCCTGCTGGCATCCGGCCGAATGACGGTGGGATTCTCTAAGATTGAAGTAGGGAATGCGGAGACGTACTGCAGTATCACAAAATCGCAAGATAAAAGCCAGGCTGTCGGGAGAGTACCAATCATACTACATTTTCACTCTCAGCCGAGGCGTTTGGTAAGGAAACTGCACTACTAAACGTTATCGGGCCGAACCTACTACCGTAAATAGAAAGATCCGGCCACTGCTGAACCGGCACCCCGCCGCGGCGGCCCCGGCCTCTACATAGCAATTACATTTCTGAATTCTAAATTTGAACTTGAAGCCTTCATCTCTTCAACTCCAAGTTTACCGTCTCTCAATATGCGATCGCGGCTCACTGCAACTCAATGGACCGGATAGTACCTGAGTGAGTGAGTAGAGTTTAGTGTTCAGGGTGAAGTTGTGTCCCGACTTTTCAAAGGATTGATTATCGGCCGTAGCAGTAATTTCGTCTATAGAGACGGCTCATTAGTGTGTTCATGCAAGTCGATGACGATATATACAGTACCGCCCTGGTATATTGGACAATGCCAAGGAGTGAGAGTAAAGCTGCCGTCGTTGTTTATGACGCACAAATATCTTGAGGTGGTGAGGAAAGACTTGATTGCGACAGACAAGTTGTAGCAGTACTTGTTGTTTGGACCGCTCACACCACAAATCATCCTGGTTAGATTGATTTCATCATTGAAGCAATACACGTCCCTATACGAAATTGACTTCATGGCGGCGCGGCCCGGATTAAAAGTGGCTCTTCCTCTCAGGAGCTCTCATGGTTCAGCTGGTGAGGTTTGTATTCTGCATGAGTAAGTTTCAAAATCATGTTTTGGACAGCTGTTTTCTGTTCAGAAACAGACGGTCTATCAGCGAGAACTCTGATTGATGATACAGCTCCAACCTCTATTGAACTTGGCTTCAGGACCCATGAATTGCTTCCGGATCACTTGACAGGTACTTCCAGAACTCGCATCGTGTTGGAATGCCATGTTAGAGAGCACCCACCATCCAGAGTTTCGTGTTTGTTGATGTCGAATCGATGATCACCTAGTGGTGCGCTTTCCTTCCCATCGCCGAGAATCGTTCACAGCCTTGAATTCAACATCGTCGAGTTTCATCAGACATCAGGGTACATATACGCATCACTGAATACTGAGTGCAACTCAAGACTTGTCGTGAAGACCTCAGTGCCCATCGAGCTGAACCACTATGAATAATACTATTCCTCCTAGCGGCACTGTGGACCAGCCCGCTCCTTTTTCCATACTCCCACCTCCTGGTCTCAACTTCGTTGCGGCTGTACAGATATCCTTGAATCTGTTGATGATAGGAACTGTATGGTCCGCGATGTTGGTTCCGCTCCTAGTTGTTCTCTTCGTATTCTCTACACCCCAACTCCGTCGGAAGCCGGTGTTCATTTTGAGCACCATTTCTATTCTCCTAGGTCTAGTGGAGGGTGGACTCAACATATGGCAAGAGGTGAGAGAACTTGGATCGAGGTTATATGGTCAGCGCGTTGACATGGATCCTACAGAGAGAAGCCATGATCAATCCTCAGAGAGCCGTCCCAGGAGATGCATACATTGCGTTCGGCATTCTGGTCACGCTCATTCCCATGTTCACGGAGCTAGTCTTGCTCACCCGTCTCCTCGCCATCTACCCACCGTCGCGATCCTCGTGGACTCGTATTGCTGTCATCTTTGGGCCAATTGCCGCGATTAAGGTTCTTCGAGTCATCAACTTGTCCATCGCTATCAATCAGCAGGTCAGTTTCTTCCGCCAAACAAAGAACCCTGTCCTTGCTGGTGAAAAGTTCCAACACATCGTTGGGTCCAAAATTGAATGGATCGCATCAGTAAAATGTCATTCACTTAAGGACACTACACCACTTACCACGTTTGACACCTCCTAAGCGCCCGGTAAGCGCCCATGGATGCGGTAGCAACACCTTAACATCTCCTTGGAACAGCCTGAAATGTTGAGGTTTTTGGTATTGGAGACAATGTATATGTTACCAGGATATCAGTGCAAAGTTTTGGAGGGTGCCCCTGCAGAAATAAAGTCAGAATAGCCAGTGCAAAATAGACACTTAAAGCACTTAATCAATAGCTTCTGATCTGGTATCCCACACTTAGAAAAACCACACTTACTTCACTTAGATGGCACTTAAACAGCACTTATTTGCACTTACTGCACTTGGCTAAGTGCTTCTAAGTGCAATTGACGTTTTACTGATGCGCCCAATTGGTGGATAATGTGTAAGAGAGCTTCTCTTTGTCATCCTCATCTCTTCTCATCCTCATAAATACCGCTAGGTACTCGTCCGCCTTATTTCTGTGGCGTCTCCATGAGGGTCGGCAGCCTTAGTTCAAGCTGCTCACTGTCGCGCGGCCATTTCGGACAGCTCCATGAATTCGGACTATCTTAGAGTTGCCGATAAGTAACTCAGGCTGGACATGGGTCTAGCGGTTTGCACTTTTCGTATGTAGGTCAGGGTCCAAATGTTCAGTCCTCAGAACTGGAGCTTCCTTGATATCAACAACCCTATCTGATTCCTCCATCTGACCGGAAGCGCAGAGTGCTATAGAAGAGGACTTACAAGGTAGCTTGAGCGATGCCTACCACTTCCCCCGCCACGAGCACGATGTTACCTGAGGTCCTTCTGGATACCCCCACTTGCAGTCCGACCGGTTGCTTGAATATCAGTAACCCGGAGACCCATGATCTCCTCGTGAACACGTTAGGCGGATGTGTCGTGGAAACACTCATTTCTTGCATGTACGTTTGCTCAATGTTGTTCAGACCCATTGATGCTAGTGCTGAAGATGGTTCCGCCAATTAGTCTATACGATGTACTGATCGTGCAGGCGTATTCATATTTTCGCGACTTTGAGCGAGACTTGCTACCGCTCAAGGGGCTAGTCCTAGCTACCTCGTATGTTCCTAATCAACCTAGGCGGTCATCAAGATGTTCATCAGCCTATGCATCTGATTGACAGCTTCCTCGAGAGCATTCAGTTCCTTTGCGACATTCACCAGACTTATCAGTACGCTATAATCAGCAGTTATGCACTGCTTATAGGTGACATTTCGTCCATGCAGCATATCTCCTGGTGAGTTTGATTTTTTCCACCGACTTCAGCATGTACTCACTGAGATTGTGCTGCGGAAAAGGAGTGTCTATGTACGTTGATCTTTTCGCTTCCACGCGAAGCATTGTCATTGATCATAGTATTTCTATGTAGTTGGCCAATGTTGTACAGGTAGCTTTTCCGTCTCCTGTTCTCCCTGTTTCTATATCTCAATTTCTAATAATCCATCAGCTTCTCACAGTGGCTCTTGTTCATGGGTATGTTGCCGATGCGCCGCCTCTTGTGGCTTGTACTGATAGCAACAATCTCGCCCGATAGGTGCTATATCACAAGGGTATGGATAAGTAAGTTGCTCTGACCGTCAATAGCGTACAACTAGTAATCCTTGTCTATCAATCAGTTTCCAAGGGTAATTGGCCGGGGCCGCTGTTGCTGGTAGCTATGAAGTTCTGTATCCCCTGTTTAACACCTGATTGATCAATTCACACTCTAGGGGGCCCTTTCATTCGTCAGAGCAGGTACGTGTTGCCTACCTCACTGCACCAGTTCAGAGTGCTCACTATTCACCAGCGCTGCACCTCACTACAATCATATACATGTGAACGAATCCCCGTAATATGATCAATCGAATTGCAGAATAACCGAAGTCTGATTGTAGGGCTCAAGGAGGTTCAGCTTGGTCTACATTCTTCACATCCCCCAAATCGTTCATGTCTCTTGAAGCAACATACTACATATCAGCCTCTGCGGACATCATAATAACTATAGCTACAGTTTATTTTGTTCGACGATCTCGCAAGAACTTCTCTTGGTATGGTCATGCTTCTCAGAGTCGCTGCACGACATGTAAAGCTCACTCGACCTTCCAAACTTAGGACCAATAAAACTTTGCAGATGCTTACGTGGTACTCAATAAACTCGGGCTTGATCATAGCGTACTATGTGTTCCTCTATTCCTTCACAGTTGATGACTTACTCATGCAGCTATCCTAGAGGATTCTCGTTGACTATTGCTATCACAGTACGTAGTAGCTCACATGTCTCAGGGCTTCACATCACCATGTTTTTCTAGTTTGCGCATTTCGGCAACAGCATGATATTCTATGGCTTTGGTAATTTTTCCACGCAAGGTTAGTTCATGACCTCTGATGCTATGGCTTTTGCTCACACATGGTCCTGAACAGTGTATGGGAATGCACTCTTGGGTTTGTAAGTGGTATTGGCAGGTATTTGGTAAACCATGTCTCTATTAATCCCTCCTTCTAGACTGAACGCGCGCAGCGTTCTACGGTCGAAGAACGATACTTACCACTTTTCTGTTGGTGCCGATGGTGTGGAGCTTGCTCAGCTTCGTCCGGTAAGCTGATGATACCAATGCTTGCTTTCCCGTCGTCTAAGCTCTCGACAGATGCGCATTGAAATATTCAGGGAGACGTCTCAGATTACAGTTGTGGACGAGCTAGTAGGTAACTTCGCGCTTGAATTGTGGACCATCTAAGCAATTTCTTTCATAGAATGCAACGAACATCTCACGACGTACGACCGCTCAAACTGTGTGCTCCCATGCGAGTTGAGTGCTTCAAATTCCGATGCTTCCGACAGTCCCAAAGTCTCTGCTATGTGCACTATTCGTCTATCCACTGGAGGGGAACCCGTATATACGTAATATGTATGGTACATACGCATGCTATTTATCAAGCTGTTTGCACAGTTATATAGGTGCAGGTGTCAACATGTCGACCTTCGAATTCGTTGCCCGAACGTCCTACATGCATTCGCAAGTCCTACATATCTGCCGGATCCTCCGAGTCGGTGCAAGCATGCTTGAACGAGCACAGCTGCCGTTTTCGGACTTTCACGTAAGGGCATTGTCACGCGCTACGAGATGGCACTGCTACATGGTCGGAAAGCTGAACTCCAACCACGACGAGCAGAAGACGAGTGTCGACTTTTTCCAGCGATGTCTACACCACCGGCCGCGGCTCCTGCAGTTAATGCACCGAAACCAGAACGTCCCGCTGCAGGCGTGCGGATGCCGTCCTTGAATCAGCTTGCAGCTCGTATCAACCTCAACGCCAGTCCATCTAATGCTTCGTCCGCGTCGAGACCTCGTCTTGCGGCATCCTTGCTTCGTACAGGATCGCAGGTATCTTTGACATCTTCTGCAGCTGCATCGGCATCCGACTCAGTAGCGGTGAACGCACCGAGTACTCGGTCGACATCACCTGCGGCGTTGTCGACATCGCCACCTCGCAGCAACACTACTACTCCGGTTGGTGACGAGAAGGGTGAAAAGCTTACAACAGACAACTTGGAGGAGTTGAACAAAGAAACGGAGAAGGAGATCGAGGCGGAGAAGAAGAAGGAAAGAGTGCCCGCAGGTTACAAGAACATCCCGAGCTTGGATGCCATAACAGCTCGCTTGGCCAAAACGCGAGCGCTCAGCATAGATGGCACGGCGAAACCTCCTGAAGCAGAGACTATTGAGGATCCCAAGACTCCTGGTTTGCGTATCAAGGCTCCTGAACATCCCTTGGAGCATAATTGGTATGCTTGTTGGTCCTGCGGTCGAACTCCAGCTAAACTCTCGTATAGGACTCTCTATCATGACACCAAGTCAAAGACCCCATTCACCCCTGCTACAGCCGGCTCCACGAACACATCAGACGGACCACCATCCGCTCATCCAATGGCTGCCGACACCACTGAATACGAGGCAGGCCTTACAGTGATAGGCGAGTTCGATACCGTCGAGTCGTTCTGTAGATACTTCAATTGGCTTAAACCCCCTTCCAAACTGGAGCGCAACTCGAACTATCACTTGTTCAAGTCCGGTATCAAACCCATGTGGGAGGACGAAGCAAATGCCAACGGTGGCAAGTGGGTGCTGACGATGAAGCAGAATCCTCAATTGCTAGATCGATGCTGGATATGGCTTGCTATGGCTCTCATCGGTGAAGATCTGGATGAGGGAGATGAAATTTGCGGTGCTGTGGTCAGTCTTAGAAGCAAAGTCGACAGGATCCAGCTTTGGGTACGCTCCAAGGACGATGTGGAGAGAATCAACGGGATTGGCAAGAAACTTGTCAAACTCCTCGACGTATCTGAGGCGGACGGCATCGGATTAGAGTTCCAGGTAACTTCTTGCAGCTTTTAAGGACGTATGATCTCTAGCTAATCATGTGACGCAGTATAACAATGACGAGAGACCGACACCAAATAAGTTCCTCTCTATTCAGGCCTTACCGCAGACATCCTATCGGTCTACATTCCCCTCCAAAACCTTCCCGTCTGGTGGGGAAGCCGGCGCCGCGAATGCTACCTCACCTCTCAACGCTGTAGGACCCGGAGGAGCGTTCGCAGGCTTTGGGGTAGGTGCTGGATGGAGAGGTAAACGTTGACGCGATGTATCTGCTTTTGGGCATGAGTATACCTTGGGTATGAAAATTGTTTCTATTACCTTTGCGGCTGCGAACGCCTTTCACTGAAGTTCGGTTACGTTATTAGCTAGGAAATTGGACTTTGTACGTTACGTCCCAGCAGCAGTTACAGGTGAATCCAGCGAATTGTACATGTTTATATGGTTTAGCGTTGTCGATGAAGCAATATATGTATGGCTACCCCAAAGTGGTATCCAATGCGCTGGAAACGCCGCTAGTACTCGCAGAATGAAAGTTGGATTGAGTGGAATTGAAATCCGAATCCCGAGTCAGAATACATCTGAAAAGCCCATGGAAACTATGCACGACGACGGAACACTAAGATGGTAGCAGTCTCGGGAAAGCAAAAGCCACCGACCCATTTATCCTTGGGTCTCTTATTAGCAGCCTTGAACTCGATCACAAAGCGAGTCAACAGATGTGCAAGGATAATTTTCAGTTGGCATGCAGCAAGATACCGTCCAGGGCTATGGAGGAAATCATCGTTGAGTCGCCTTGTGCATTACCTGCATATCATAGAACTCACCAAGCATGACGACCGTGACCGAATGTTAGAAACTCTGGCGATGTGTCTGGGATCCCTCGAGGATTCTGCTCAGAAGCAGAGCAAAAGCGGAAAGGCTGAAATGTATCAGCTGATACCCACAAATCATTATCTCCATGTATGCAAGTTGTTGGGGCAAAGATCTGCGTTCCTACGGGGAGTTCAATGCCGTCTTTGAACTTGAACGGGCGCACCACGAGGCGGTTTAGCGAGACTGGAAGTACAACTGACTTCACTGTGGAACATTTATATTCAAGAAAGAAGGATTCTCACCTGCCCCGAGGCTGTGCACTCGTAGAGTCTCTTTGATGAACGAATCCATCTTGGGCATTTGCATCAAAGCGGCTCTAGTCCATCCCAGCTCATTTGTAACGGACGAGACTTCGTCCTCGGACACGATCACATGGTTTGTGCGACGCGACATGGTCACATGTAGCGCACGTGATCCTGGGGTTTCTACTGAACGGCCAACCTTATTAGGCGCCCGAACCAACTTCAACCACTCACTGAGTAAGAGTCATATTCAACACGTGTGAACGGTAAGCCGGTCGGAGAAACAAGATAGATCAATTCGACTTTGCCGAAGGTCCATTGTCCTCCTAAAGGGGACATACCGCCGACTCTCGCATATAAGTTGAACTTGCATCGTCGCACAGCGTGTAAGCCCTTGCTTTTGCTCCTCTACCATGGACGCTGCTCAAGCAATTCCCCAGAGCGCACAATCCTCCTCGCCTCTCAAACCTGACCGGACAGGCCGTGACACCTTCAGCCAGACAAAGCCCGACCACGACGAAATCCGCGTGCAACATCGCATCGACATGTCCGGCCTCTTTGTCGGTACCATGCCAGTGCAAT
>MU275291.1:57203-73322 GCA_022160315.1 Panus rudis PR-1116 ss-1
GCCGAATCATTACGTTCTGCATCCGCCAACCCCAACCAGCAAGGCGGTCCCGAACCTCTCCCCTTGAAGCTGCCCTCAAGTCTTACGGGGTGGTCGACGCCGCCCGATACCGATGGACTCCCTCGTCCTAGGCGGCGCCCGACGCGATACAACAATGCCAGGGAAGTCATTCACACTTCTCGCGGTTCCTCCAAACGTTCCATGCCCATTGAACAACCCGAGGACGACGATGACGACGAGGAGGAGCCCCAAGCCGGACCTTCCAACCGTCCTAACCATCCTGCAAAGAGGGCGAGGCAGTCGAAGAAGACGAAGAAGACGAACTTAGGACAGCCGTCAACTGGCAATGCGGCTGCCTCGGGCAGTGCACCTCGTCGCTTGGATCGAACCTCGTCCGATGTCAGCACGGGCAGCACTGGTAAGGGTAGGAGGGCTTCTGGTCGTGTGTCTCGCCAGCCTTCGAGACGAAGTAATCGTCTCCGGTCTCAGGGCTCGAAGTAGGGGTTGAGGGTCATACAATGGTGACATCGGAGGTGGTGGTTTGAGTTCACTATGCAACAATATTTTTACTGGACATTGATTGGATTTTGCATTGGATGAGAGGGTTAATCTAGTCCTCATGGCATGTATATTATTTATATCACATCAATCGTTATTGTTCAGATCGTGTTGCCAGTGAATACCTTTGACTGGTTGTCTTCTGTGACTCCTAGTAGTACAAGTTCATTTCGTTCCTTTCCGGTTTACTGACTTGTTAAATGGGCTAACCTAAGGCAATATGGTCATCGTTCAGGTGGCGTTTAGGCTTTCCCTTGAAAGCCCCTACATCTAAGTTCTCGAACACCTCACAGTCGCGATCACATGATCTTGCGAAGTGGCAACGGTGACGCTGTAAGTGACAGGGTTCAGACTCTGTTTGGCGCTCTCCGTCAGCTCAAACTTGCAATTGAACTTGGACTTCCTTGACAGATCGTCCTGACCTGCTTCCCACCTCTTGCCCAGTATTAGTAACGCTCTTCGGCTTACAAGCAGTTGCAATGCCGGTTACAAGTCGGTTACAACAGAGTATGACTTCCCTTACAACCTATTTTGACAGGATTTCAAGAGATTGTCAGGATTTTTCGGCTTCCAAGGGATTTCAATGATAAAGGCTGCCTGAAAAGGGAAATTTGGTTTTTGCGACACTGTCAGCACGGTTCAGTAACGTGCCAAACAAGTACAAATCAAGAGAACGCGGTGCACCTGACCTTCATGAAGTGCGCGTGTTCTCACTTCTGCCTAACGCAGGCCTTACGCGCATATAGTCCGCGACCGACCACCACCGGCCAGCTTTCTCGTTCGCTTTCACACATTGTGCAACAGGTACCATTTCTAAGGACTCTATAACGAGAAAACGAGTTCGATTACCCCCTAGGTTGGCATGTCTCTTTATGCGGACGATGCCCTAGGCTCGGACGACGTGTGTTTCTTTACGTCCTTTATCAGATCTTCCCCCTGATGTCGACGTATGCAGTCAGTCTTCCAAGAGATCTTACGCGAGTCGGCTAGAAGCCACCAAACTCAAGACTCCGAGTCAGCCGGTCCCTCAAGCTCTAAATCGTTGAACGCGGGGCTCGGGGACGATGACTCAGGCTACTCTCCCAAACTCCACTTGGAAAATCAAATCAGATCTCTCAGGAAGGAAATGAAGGACATTGACAACCAAATACATGACCTGCAAGCAGTTCGGAAACAACTCGAAGTTCAATGTGAAGACGCAATCCGGCAACTGGAAGCACAGACTCGGACACAGCGCGGGTCGTCTCTGACCCCAATCAGTGATAAGGGTAAGGGTAAGGAAAATGCACGTGGCCACGAGATCGACTATGCCAATGGCCAATTTGAGTGGTCCTCTGGGTTGAAGGCACGAATGCGAGAGGTTTTTGGTATCGAGAGTTTTCGGTTATGCCAAGAAGCGTGAGTTTCGTCTACTGCGCTGGAAACACCTTGCCTAATTTCTTGATTTCAAAGTGTTTGCAATGCTAGCATAGATAAGAGGGATATTGTGTATGTGATGCCTACAGGTATATCCTTTGTCTGCTTCTGCTTCTGTCTCCGAACCTTCTGTGTGTGCATTGCTTGGGAGATCCTATGCGATATATATGTCCATTGTACACCCGCGCTCTTGGATGTGCATCAAGTGTCAAGACGAATCCTCATCAAGATCGCCTGTGCACAAATTATATGGATCGACCTCCGGAGCTCATGTTAATCTCAATGGCTTCTCTATAGGTGGTGGAAAATCCTTGACGTATCAACTCCCCGCTATTATCTCTCCTGGATGTACACTCGTCGTATCCCCTCTCTTGGCTCTCATGAGGGACCAGATCCTCAATCTTCAGGAACGCGGCAGTGAGTCCCCGGCCAACAGTACTAAGCTCCACTGCCACTCACGATTCTATTGTAGTTAAAGCAGAGATGTTTACCTCGTCGAGATCATCGCCCGAAGAGGGTCGACGAATACAGGACGCTATCAAGGAAATGATCTCAGGCGAGACTAATGTGAGAAATATCAAGCTAATATATGCGTCCGTACGTGGCCAATCTCGCGGTTTACGCGGCATGTTATTGATACCTCGATGAACAGCCAGAGAAAATCGCGAAAAGTAGCTACTTGCTTCCCCAGATACAAAGGTTGGCCAATGCCGGAATGTTATGTACGTGTGATGTCTTTTCATCGGTCTGGCCAAGATTAATAGCTGAACCTTCCCAGCTCGTATCGTTATTGACGAAGCGCATTGTATATCACAGCAAGGTCACGACTTCCGGTAAGCATCGCCGGTCTTTAGGATGAGAACCAAAAGTTCACTCCAGCAGACCGGACTATCAGAAACTAAAGACGTTACGTGCGAGGTGTCCCAATGTACCGATTCTCGCGCTTTCCGCAACTTGTCCTCCCGACGTTTTGGCCGACATCGTCAGGGTTTTGGAGCTTCCTCCAGTCGTGGATGGACGCCGTATGAATCCTTCGCTTTTCTATCATTGTTCTGTCGTTGACTTATATATGTTATAGGAGCCACACCTCATGGAACCCTGTACTTTTCCAGTCCATTGTACCGAAAGAACCTGAATTACAAGGTGTTCCCAAAGGCAACTTCCGCTAATGCCCAAATCAAGGAGATGACGAATTACATACTGCAATACCATCCGAACGACAGTGGGATCGTGTACTGCCTCACAGTCAAGGTTCGGATCGCATTGAATCGTAACATACAACCGAGCTGAGCATAGAAATGTGTAGGAATCGCAAGAGGTTTCGGAAGGTCTGAAGAGAGAAAGCAAGGGGCGGATTAAATCGGCCGAATATAATGCCTCTCTTTCCGAGGAACACAAGTTCAAGATACACGATGATTGGCGCGAGGGTCGAGTGAAGGTCGTTTGTGCTACCATTGGTGAGTGAGAAAACATGCATTACTGGTGCGGTTGTAGCGTTGTTGATCGTATGTTATTGACAGCATTCGGCCTCGGTATCGACAAGGGTGACGTTCGTTATGTGTTGCATCACTCTGTGAGTATTATTTGCTTCTGTTCCAAGGGTGAACTAATGAATGTATTCTTTTAGATATCCGTACGTCCAGCCCCGTTGGTTCTCGTAACTATGCTGAGTCAACAGTAGAAATCACTCGACGGCTTCTATCAAGAATCGGGACGTGCAGGTCGGGATGGGAAGGAAGCCGACTGCGTCTTGTATTACCGCCCCCAGGATGGCCAGAATGTGCTCAGAATGACAGGCAGGGATGTCACCGGGACCGCGAAGGGTGCGTCTTGCTGATCCTCTTCTTTGCCTATGGCGTTTGACGAAAGTGAGGACAGTCCGTGCTATGTTAGAATTCGCCCAGAACCACGACACATGTAGGAAGATCCAATTTGCTCGGTACGCCCTTCTCCCACTATGACGAGACTCAAACACTATGCTCGTAATGACTGACGTGATGTCTTCTTCTTAGTTACTTCTCGCTCGCATCCAAGATCTCGGTGTCCTCGTGGTCAACGGAAGACGAGGACGCGCTCACGCCCTGCGGACATTGTGATAACTGCCAAAGAGACAAAGACAGCGTGGACCAGCGGGATGTCACGTTAGCCTCGTGGCAGATTCTCAAGGTGGCTCAAGCCGTGAAGACGCAGGGTGGCCGAGTGACCCTTGCTCAATTGGCGGAAATGACGCGTGGAAATGGGAAGGGCACGTTCAAAATACCTAACTATGGACGAGGCGCTGCTACAGAAGGGTTCGTCGATGTCATAGAAGTCGCAGGTGACTTTGTCAAAATGCCTAAAGAGGTCAGTGAACTCGGTCCTGCTCACGACTACACCTTTATTCATTTCGTTCGTTTCGTTGAATGCGCAGGAGGTCGAGTTCTTGATCACCCAGCTTTACATTTACAAATTCCTAACGGAAGAAATCGAGGTGAACGCGTACACTTCTAACGTGTACCTTCTTCCAGGCGAGATGGTAACATGCCTCACCCGCCTCACTCGTGAACAGGTAGAATCAAATCTAGGACAGAAAGACAAGCTCCGTATAAGTTTCTCGTTCCTAACGAAAGGGAAGAAAAAGGCCCCGGCCAAATTCAAGAAGAAATATCCAAGCGCCGAAGACCAAGATAGCGATGAAAAGCCTGCATCAGCGAAAGCGGAACCTTCAGCGAAGAGGGGAAAGAAAAGGAAGAGTATGGTCGTGGTTCCATCGGACGATGACACAGAAGCATCTCGGGACAATGTGCGATATGGGTCCAGTCCAAATCGTACTACCGACGCTTATTCCAATCGAGGTCACTCGTCGGACGAATCTGAGGGTGATATATCATGGCGTCCCAACATGAGATCGTCTGGACGCTCTCCCAAAGCCACGACCAGAAGATCTTCGAAGCGATTCAAAGTTGCGGCAAGCAAGGAACAGAGGGAGAGGAATGACCCGGCAGAAGTGATTGAGATATTGTCGTCGGATTGATTACCTTGCATTCTTGTTTCTGTCGATTCGCTTTTATTTCTTGCGGAGTATTAACACAGTGTACTTGGACAATTCTATCCCTAAATTTAAACTTGCCTTTTGCCGAGCGGATAGTGAACTGGTCCTCCCAAACGAACTGATCCACCGAGCGCCGAACCGGTTCATTAGTTGATATTGAACGCCTGGCGCTCTTCTGCCTCTGGTCTCTTCTGCTCTTATCCCTGACGTCCGCCCGCGTACATCCATACATTCTGAATTGTATGGTACCCTGGTACTGAAGGTCGCACTAACAACATCTACCAGGTACATTCAGTGAAGCTGATATACTTTGTCTGTCGATTACCAGCTGGTTTTTGCGGCCGATCGGTGGTGTGGGTCGGAAATAGTACTACAGCACCTTGGTTGTGTCTTGTTCTGAGCCTCCATGCATTCCGTTCGACACGAAATCCTTCCAGCCAGCGGAGTTGAATTTGCCGCATGCCTCAAGCTTACTCCTTCAACGCTCATAGCTAGCCAGTCACATGCATCTGGACGAGTTCTTTACAATGTAGTGGTGGCACGCTCAAGTTATCTCCGGATATTCGAAGTACGGGAAGAACTTGCGCCTATATCAGCCAACAAGGACGATGAGCGGGAACGACGAGCGAGTGTTCGGAAAGGCACTGAGGCTGTTGAGGGTGAAGTGGAGATGGACGCGTCTGGAGAAGGGTTCGTGAACGTTGGGATGGTCAAGGTGAATATTATGGTACCCAAATTTTTGTCCTATTCCGAGGTTTGCAATGGAATTTTTCGCGGCAATCCCTGGAGTGATTCTAAGCATCGTATTGAATGAGAGCTGACGATAACGTTTGTCAATGTAGTCCAGCGCGAACGACGACGCCCTAATCCCCCCACCCGTGCAACGCTTCTACCTTGTTCGGGAGCATCGGTTGCATGGTATCGTCACGGGATTAGAAGCTGTCCGAATCATCAACTCCAGTGAAGACGGGCTTGATAGACTACTTGTTTCCTTCAAGGATGCCAAGGCAAGTGTACACTATGTCACGCGAATCCTGTCTTCTAACTTAACGATAGATTGCTCTTCTTGAATGGTCTCAAGATGTAGAAGACCTCATAACGGTGTCGATACATACTTATGAACGTGCCCCTCAACTTGTACGTAGCTTTGTATCGTATTGGATCCCTCGCTCACTTGGACCGTTAGGCTGCGATTGATACGCCTCTGCACCGAGCACAACTGCGTACAGATCCTCTCTCAAGATGTGCTGCGTTATTGTTACCAAAGGACTCCCTTGCCATACTTCCATTCTATCAATCTCAAGTGGACTTGGATGTCATGGAGCCAGATACGCAAGCAAGGGAAACGCCATATTCGCCGAGTTTCATACTCGACCTTGCGGCCGATGTCGACGAACGAATACGAAACGTCATTGACTTTGTATTTCTACCAGGTTTCAACAATCCCACTATCGCTGTGCTATTCCAGCGAACACAGACATGGACTGGGTTGGTTTCTTATTGCTGGTTGCATTTGAAGATATGTTTAAACGTTCGTATTTCATCAGACGACTCAAGGAATTCAAAGACACTGTCGGAATGTTCATCTTCACTTTGGACGTCGTCACACGCAACTGCCCCATCATCACAGCAGTTGAGAATCTTCCATACGATTCACTATACCTGACGCCCTGTTCAAGTTCTCTTGGCGGTGTGGTGGTAACGACGGCCAACGCTACACATCCTCAACTTTAGCGCGACCCTAACACCCGCAACCGCCATCGCACGACACAACAAACACACCACGCACACCCCAACAGCACCCACCGTCGACCTCGCCTCACCTGCCATCGCAGACGTACTTGACAAGTTCGCTCTGACGAAGCTAACAATGAGGAATACTATGCGCTGTATAACTTGGCTAGTCGCGTTCCTCCTTTGCAACGAGGCTGCACTCCAGAAGCTACGCAATGAGGTTGACACTGCCATCGACACAACCTTCGGTAGTATGGAAAACCTACAGAAGGCATCACCGCACGACCTCAATGAAAAAACACTCCCCTTACTCCACTCCGCTGTCCTCGAAACCTTACGTTTGGCTGTGGTAGCCATTACTGCACGTCCAGCAGCCCAGGGTGCCGCAATACCTCTCGATGATGGGACATATGTCACGATCAAGGGGGGGACCGAGGTGATTGCCAATGGGTATACCCTCAATCTCTCCGAAAGCAGCTTTGACAACGCCACTGCCTTTCAAATCGATCGTTTCGTCGATGGGGATCCCGAGGCCCTTGCAACCCTTATTCCACCATTTGGTTTGGGGAAACACGTGGTGAGTTCCTACGCACATGACGTCTCAAAGATCAACTGAGATTGGAACCGTTTTCAAGTGCAAGGGTCGAGATTTTGCTATGTACGAGATGAAAATGTTTATTCTCATTCTCTTGAGATGCTTCACATTTACCGGCCACACGAAGGACGGCAATAAGATTCCAGATGGACAAGTGCCTCGCCGGTCAATGACAGCACTAATTACACCAGCATTGTATCTCAAGGAGGAGTTCTACGTCCGCATTTCGCCACGAAGCTAGTATGATAGACAAGTACAGGTGTTTATCTTCGAATGTTATGATATTTGATGCGTTCTACTCCCTACGATCCATACCTACCTGCGTATTGTGCTCAAATTTATCACATACTTGAATTGTGAGGTGTACTCTTCGTCCTTGACGTTACACAGTAACCTCGGATCTTCGAATTCACCTATGGAAGCATTTGGCAAATTGGCACTATATCGACTCGGACAAGAACATTGGCCACTGTTCTCGCAGTATCGAAGATCACGCCTATCAGTATTCTAATTCACACCGCACCAATTGTTTACTGTAAATGTCAAATGTTCTGTGGCAAGTTGCAACGTTCGGCAACTAAGTTGTATGTTCAATTACTACATAGCTTGCCTTCAGCTTTAGTCACGTGGCCGTGTCCGACTGAGCCGCGAGCGGCTCACCATTGTGGTAACTTACGTAAGTCTCCGTTGCTGATGGTAGTGACTATGCAATATTAATGTGCATTCGATGTGCATCAACATTCTATACTGGATGTGGTTCTGGCCACTATGTTTCTGGCGGCGCGTCGCACCTGTCAGTCCGTGACAATGGATATGCAGAATACTCAGATATTCACCTTGTGTATGGTAGGTAACACTACATCCCACGCCGATTTCGCGCGAAGTTGAAGCTGCTGATGCATCGCTCTCTGACGGTGAGCGTTATGGCAGGGTGACTCGGAATTATCCATAACATCCCTTGTAGAATCAGATGAACCCTAAGTTTGTATCATGATGATCGCTAACCTTTACGAAGACTACCGAGGCACTGGTGGAGTCCTGCGCAGACAGCCTGAGGAAGCCTCTTATGCCGATCTCAGGCTTCATACCCAGTTATCCGTTGCCCGAGCCCCTCACGTTGAGCAAGATGTTTCGTCGTATTATCCCGAACTTTATGCCAACCTCGATAGCTAGCGAACCTTCAAGTCCTTCCCCCATTCCGTGTAGGCGCGATTTCCATTTCTCCCGCCTCTTTCCTGGAGATAACCTTCGTGAATGCCTGGCACGACATGAGCACTACCTCTGTGCCAAACTCTCTCTCAAGCCGGGCCTCAGCATCCTCCTCGTCGGAAGTGGGTGCGGTGACCTCGCATTGGAACTTGTTCGCTTTTCCAATGTATATGTAAGGGGAATCGATGCCGACCGGGAAAAGGTATGTTCGTGTTTCCATCCCACTCGCCGCTCCCGATGCAATTCGCTAACCCGTGGATTAGGTTTCACTTGCGACCGCTATGGCGCAACGTCTAGGTCTTTCGGACAGAATGCAATTCACACATGGTAGGCAGCCGGTTTGCACATGAAAGTACTAACCATTGAGAAAATGATTTTTTAGCTCCTGAGTATGCTTCAGGATGCCTTCCTCAGGGTATAGTATCTGAGCGGTACGACGTTGTGTGCGCAGTTGAGGCGTTGCGAGTGGGTACCGAGTATCTTGTTTTGACTCTCATCTAACCGAACTTGTCAGTACTGCGAGAATTTCGGGTCCATATATGACTCATTAGCTTCTGTACTAAAGCCCGGAGGAAAGGTCCGTTCGCCTCGCGCTCACTGCTGTTCATTTCAGCTCACTTTGATCTTTTCCTAGCTCGGAATCTTTGAATGGTGCTGGTCGACTAGGTTCAATATACACGACGCAGATCATTGTCGGTTGGCCGGTGTACTAGAATCAGCAGCCGGTCTAAGGTCAAGAGCTCCGTATCAACGCTCGGTAAACTGCGCGCTGCAGTCGCTCAGGTACTCTGGGCTCCGCATCGTCTCTTATGAAGATCTAAGTGAACGTCCTGACGACATCCCTTGGTATCATGTTCTCGAAAACGCTTTGGGTGACTCCGAATTTCCCTGGTCCACCAATCATCTCACTGATGAGGTAGTACCATTTGGGGCTCTATCTCGTCCCGCCGCTTCCATCCTTCTTGAAGCAGGGAAACTGAAGGTTAGCCTGCTATCTTTCCTCGATAGCACATGCTTCCTGTTGCTGATGGAACATTACAGCTCTTTACGCCGATGGCTCTCATCATCGCAGAGAGACCACATGAATAAACAATGTACATAGAGTCTTGTTCACGAGCTCGTTACCTGTACAAATACAGTGGTATGACTTGGGAAGGACTTCACCGGGCGGTATGTTGGTGTTTGTCGGCGGTACAGTCGAAGCCCCGTGCCTCACAAGTATGTACACTGACTGCTACAGAAGTTATGGAACATCCGGGCGCGCGGCCCTATTGTCTCACGTAACCGGAAATATCCCATTGAACCTCGCAAGCCTGACCCTCGGGACTCGACGCGATAGGTTCTTTCCACCTGTAGCCGACTCTCTCGATACTGAGCCAGCGTTATATTGCATTGGTCTAGGGAGAACTTAACGTCATCCAGATCAACACCCCATCGAGCATCACCGCTAAGCCACGAACGTTGCCTAAACACGGACAGTTTTACACTTCCATTTGTCTAGATACCATATGCAGGGCTGAATTGGTGGCGGCTCGTACGTACCTGTGTGCAGCTGACTTGAGAGCATTAGCCTGAGGGTCATTCAATGAGGCCTGAAAGCTGACAATGGTCAATCGCCCGGAGGAAGTACGGCCGCAATAATCAAAGCCAAAGTGGGCCCTAGGAAACAAAGGCTCATGATCTCGCGGGCTCTGAAGCCCAGGGAGACCATCTTTTTATCAATGCAATCTAGAGCCAGGAATGCGCGCAATGGCACAATGTTCCACCCTATATAAAGGAAAGTCATGTCTGAGATGTCGCCAAATCACTTGATCATTCACTGGTGACTGCGCTTGCAACAGGTTCTCATCTTCACGGAGACGTGCAAAACTCACAATCGGAGATGAGCGCAAGAAAGTCTGCGCAGATGAATAATTGTTTGGGGTGCCACCGAACGCAACTTGAAGTAGTCAACTGGCAGCTGGAAAAATAGAATCGATGCGTACATGTAGAGGAAAAGGAGGTTCCTACTAGATCAATTCGCGGTCAGCCACAACACTGTTGTTCTATTGTGTCATCAGTTATGAAATGCCCGTTCTGTTATCTCTCGCCATCATCACGCTCGCAGCATGGAGTCGACACCGGGACACTTCAAACTTGAACCTGGAAGTGGCATACTATGTAAAAGGCGGTAGATGAGACATATCGTTGCGGCAATGGATAGCTCTGCCACAGGCATTTGAAGAGCGACCGCATAATGGGAAGTCTGTCCCAAAGAGCGACGATGTGAAATAGTAGGTACAGGCTCCGGTCATTCAGCTAATGGAACAAAAGGAGCAGCAGTCGTCTCGGCAGAGACCCTGCAACTTACCACAGATGCACCGAATCGGAAGAAAGAACGCAAAGATGGCCATTAGTCCGTATGAGACTGCCGCGACATCGTGGCGGTGAGGAGCAGCTTCGGCCTTCGAGGGGCCAATGTGAATTAATGCGATTACCATTGTCAAAAGCGAGGAGCAGAAAATAAACATACCTGATGCAAGAGTTTGATTCTGCAATGTGGAATGTTAGGCGTTGAGAGAAAGCGGGGAGAGACGACGTCGACAGCGGGCGACTCGCAAGTGCCAGGTTCTCACGCGTCAGACCTACGCCGAAAACATAAAACTGTCAGTTTCTACGAGTACTTACTTACTTAGTACTAAGGCCTTGCGGCACTACCACACCGGCTTGTTCCTTCCTCCTGTAGTCAGTGGCTACTTCCACACCGTTGCGACTGTTCTCGTGCGACGGCGGTCCTTGAATCCACTGAGGCCGACAGTCTCACTATTGAATAATTTTACTCCCATGCAAGCATGATCCACCTCCAGAATCCATATTCACACCCCTTTTGCCTGCGGACGCATACTGATAATCATGCCACCTGACCGTAGTCTGACACTGGGAGCAACCGGCCGCCCATGATTTGGGATCCCATTTGGAGTCAATACCATCTCTATAGTCTCCGCCCAGGGTCAAGGTTTGCGGCACGGAGAAGTGGTATCGAAAAGAAGTGCACCCAAGGTATCACCCAGCCTCAGGCTCTTTCGTTTCCATACAAGATCCTGATCCAGAAGCTCGTAGCGTCCTCGGAACAAATGGGTGGGCGACAGGTGCCAGATTGCTGGGCCATGCGCGTGAGAGTCTCATCGTACCCTCAGCATTGAGGGTATACTCAACCTCGAAAGTGCAACACACCCCACCTCAACACAATGTGGCCATTCCAGTCATCGTATCCTATCCTCAAGCCCTCCGAAGTCAGTCTTGGTGTCCCTAATAGCGACAAAGCCGTTGATAGTTGCACATTCGACTACATTATCGTTGGTGGTAAGTTACCTGACTGAAGACGTATGTCCAGTGACGGTATCTCATGTGTCTTAGGTGGCACAGCGGGATGCGTGCTTGCCTCCCGACTTTCTGAGCTTCCTGGAGTCACCGTGCTTGTCATTGAACGTGGCAGGGCTCCTGAAGAATGGACGGATAGTGTTCCCCTCATATCCGCCATTCATTGGCGCAAAGGGGCCACCGCTGCTCACTGGAAAACGCCTCCTATGAAAAATGTTCGTAATCGTGTAACGGAGCTCATTACGGGCGAAGGCCTGGGGGGTGGATCTCTAGTCAATTCTACCGTATACACTCGCGGAACAAAGGGTGACTGGGACGGATGGAAGCAACCTGGGTGGACCTACGATGAAATCCTCGGATACTACAAGAAGGCCGAAACAAGTTCAGGACATAAACCATCATCTTTCAGGGGAAGAAACGGTAGTGTAATCCGTTTCTATCACTGTACTTTCATTCACACATGGCTTCGTAGGTCCTTGGAAGATCAATACATTCCCCCGGTTCAATTTCAAGGTTGTGGATTAGTGAGTCTTCCGATTGGTCGCTTCACACAGAGTGATCTCATCTAATTCACGCTCCAGTCTCCAAAACGCGGCCATTACTCTGGGCATGCCTCAGGTCGATGACATCAATGCGCCCGATGCGCCAGCCACTGCACTGAGCGCAGCAGATCTCGCTATTGACGAAGGCATGCACCGATCCTCGACTGCAGCTGCATATCTTCCGAAGTCTCTATGCCATGCTCGCAAGGCACGCCTCAAGATCTGCACGTACACTCTTGCGCGGAAGCTGGACATAGAGACCACTCGGTCTGGCACTCTCCGTGCTCGTGGCGTCTACATAGAGTCCGTTCACCCTACCCAGGGCGACAAAGGGGTGTACTATGTCCGGGCGAAAAACGAGATCATTCTAAGCGCAGGTGCAGTCTCCACTCCGCAGTTATTGCTACTGAGGTATGCATTACTTGGTCACAAAGCGGACAGATCTCTGACTACTATCAAGCGGGGTAGGGCCACAAGACTACCTTAAATCGCAGAACATTGATGTAGTACATGACTTGCCTGGGGTTGGGACCAGCGTGGTAAGTCTCTGTCATCAGCTTGTGGTATACATGTATGCTCATCTCGCCACAGCAAGACCACTTTAGTGTGCCCGTCACGTATCAGGTGCCAATGCGAGATTCCATGCATGGCCTGCGCGTCAGCGTCTGGAGGGCGGTTGTCGAGCTCGTCAAGTATCTCGTCCTTGGCACAGGCATCTTCGGTGTCCCATTCATACAACTAGGCATCTTCTATCAGTCCTCCCTGCTGGATGACAAGGGGCGAATTGATCCGTCAAAAGCCAAGTCGCAGACAGACCCATCTGAGAACGTACCCGATATCGAGATCATGCCTATCGCCAGTCGCTGTTCCGACGATCCCGTAGACGAGATTGACCGCCTAGGGGTCTTCACGCTCTTGACCTGTATGGTCAAGCCGAAGTCGTTTGGCACGATCCGTCTTGCCTCGAAAGACCCTCGGGATCGGGCACTGGTCGACTTGAACTTCTTGAGCGACCCATCTGAATTGGTCCGCCTTCGCAAGGGGATTCGTTTCGACTTCCGGTTGGCTGAAGAAATACGCCGTCAGGGCTATCCTCTGAAGGATCTGCGTGTCCCTGCATCTGAATCTGACGAGGACATCGACGATTTCATTCTCTCGCACCTTCGCACGACATTCCATTTCACGTCATCCTGCCGCATGGGCTCACTCAACGACGCTCGACCTGGTGTTGTCGACCACGAACTGAAGGTACATGGCATTGACGGTCTTCGCATCTGCGATGCTTCCGTATTTCTGGAAATCCTTGGTGCACATACTATGGCACCTGTCGTGGCGGTTGCGGAGAAATGCGCAGACATGATAAAGCAGTCTCCAGCATAGACCGGTTATAGTGCGGGTTCAACTTGTTTTCCCTTGTATC
Organism: Panus rudis PR-1116 ss-1; assembly: GCA_022160315.1. Lineage (NCBI taxonomy): Eukaryota > Fungi > Basidiomycota > Agaricomycetes > Polyporales > Panaceae > Panus > Panus rudis. The sequence continues at coordinate 71,069 of MU275291.1, forward strand.
TCATGACTTCTCGGTCCTGCGGCCGCTTGTCCCGCGTCGAGACGGACTGTGCTGTGCAATCGTGGGACTTGTTGGAAATCGCTATGTTGCCCTTGTCATTCAGTACGACTCTTGTGTGCGTACTCATCATTTTTTCGAATATTTTTGGCAAGATAGACGTAGATTCTCTTGCGGCGCGTGGCATACCTGATCAGATTAGCAGCTTCAACTTACTCTCTATGTTTTTGATCGTCGAGAAGTTGGCCTGGGGTTCAAACCTATCAGCAGCATTGTGGGACGTATGTAACACACGAGATTACGCTATCGGAGTATATCAGACAAAAAAGCTGGTAAAAATGGCGAGGAGTGAGTGACATCAGCATGAGCTTTCACAGTTTACTTGCTCACGGGCTAAGATAAGGTGCTGCGAAGATGCATGTACACGGCTCATCTTGAACTTGCGCACGGTCGCACAAGGCGAGGCACTTTCATCTCAGAAGACACGTCCTTCCGTTCAGCCGGCCGCCATGCACCGCCTACTCCGGGAAGTCAGAACGCTGCGGTTAATGAGTGCCAGTCTAGAGGGTACTTCGGTAATCACACCCGAACCTTCGTGGTAGACGAGATAGAGGAAGACGAAATAGAAATAGACACACATATGAAGTAAGAATAGGGAAAATGTGTACGGAAGAGAGATTCAGTGACTTATGAGACGCAGCCTTTACAAGAGGACAAGCAAGTCGTGTGCGCTGTGTTGCTGCGCTGGTAGTTTTGCAATACCAATACATTGCTTGACAGAGAGGGTGCGGGCTGACTACATGCTTTATAGACAAAACACCAACATGACTCCGAGATCTATCCACGAAAGTGGGGAGCCTGTGAAGGTCTCAAAATAAGTTTTGATGCTGTCAGTATCATGGGTTAGCCCGGCCTTGTTGTCTGCGTAACAGGTGACGGTGAGGCCAAATCTTGCCCTACAGCTACGTGAGTTCCCTCGCCGATCCAAACCTACTGATCGTCTTGATGCAACTGCACGTTAATCTTCGGATAGAGCGGAAAGGTGGACATGCGATGTCTGAGAGGATCCTAGCCACTGTCGACAAACGTTGCTGGTCGCAGGGTGATATGACGACATGACCGCAATACGACTCGACATCTCGTTTGCATATCGGTCGACTGAAATACCCCGAACATAGGGCTGTGCAGGCATTGCGTGAATAGTCATCTCACAGTCGTATATTCATGTTCACTACAAAGATTCACATCTTTGGCAGCAAGTTGTATATCGCGGCAGAGTCAGCGATAGCACAATAGCATACACAAGACACAGTGAGGGCTCGCCCGCCCTATCCTTCTGTCGAGGTGATCATCTGCAACAACATACCATAAGTCTTCCACGGACTTCCACAGTCCGAGGTTAGTCATTACGTCTGCGGAACACAACCTTGATGGAAGGGTTTGGCAAGATAGCAGTTGCGAAGAAAAGGTCCTCGGGAACGTCGGTCTCCCCTTCAAGCTTGATATCGTAGGTCAAGACCAGATGAGAATGATTCTGAGCGCTCATTAGCTGCGAAGAAGCGACCAGGACTGCAGAAGCACAACTCAATCGTCCAGTAAGATCGAAGCATACAAAGCTTGTGGAGGAATACCAAGCATGTTTGCCGTAACCGAATGGGAGGTATTCTGGACTGGTGGCCGCCATATCATTGGTTGTTCCCTGCGAATCCTCGCCATCCTTACTGATAAATCTCCATGGGTTGAAAGCGTCCGGATCGTCATAGTACTTGTCATCAAGGTGCGTGGACCAAGTGGGGACAGAGACGGATGTACCTGCTACCTGCGGGTATAAAAGCTCTGTCAGAGAGGCTGAAATCTTTCTTTACAATCCATGACATGAAAGCTTTTACGAAGAGAAGACTGTGAGTCAATGCGAACAATGCGAAGAAGGTCATATTTACCAGTCGCAAGGTCATAATATCCCCTGAATTACTATCTAACTTACGCATCCTCTTGGTGGAGCCTTTTGACTAGCCTTCTTGCGCGACACTTTCCTGGATTTCCTCTCGCAGAATCCGTGTGTAGTCATTTGCAGCCAGGTAAAGAAAAATCTGGGTTGCGCACTATCTCGAGGTCCTAACGAGCATGAGATGCCTATAGAATCACTAGCTGGGAAAAGCACCAGCGATGAGGCCTTGAGGTGTAGAATACCGTCGCAACCGCATCAGTAAAATGTCAATTACTTAAGGGTCTTATAGTACTTACTTACTTAGGCCTC
>MU275292.1:8628-65064 GCA_022160315.1 Panus rudis PR-1116 ss-1
AGGCGCCCACCTCGGCTAAGTGGTCTTCGGTGTGTTGTACCTGGCCAACCCTCCCCCCCTGTAGCTGTCTTTTTTTTGTGAAGACGACCGCCATATCCCATCCCCGTAATTGAATGACACACGAACACAACCCGCACGACGTCGCACAACCATGCCCAAACTTGCAAGGCTGGAGGCAAGATCGACCGCGATACCCTTGCTAACGCTCTCCCTCTCACGAATGCTGCAGGTCGACTGCGCTCGACGTTACGCCGTTTCAAGTTATGTCTTGCCTTTCTTGCCCTCTTCTTGGTCTTCTTGTCAACCCCTCTCTTTCCTTTCTGTGGCCACGGTGTTACAGCTGTTTTCAAAACGATAGGCCCCTCCAAAAACCCGCGTCTCAAGTCGGAGTTCGTAAAGACATCACGCGACGATGGCCGAGAGGGAATGCCTGCTGCCGGAAGTCAATGAACTCAGTAAACGCGTCACTGCCGATACAAGCCATGCCCGGAGCACTCGGCTTCCATGCTTCTAGCCTTCTTCATGAACTCCGCTCGTAACCAGTATCTTTGTGGAGGGGCCTATCGTTTTGAAAACAGCTGTAAATATTCCTGCCTTTCTCATGTCCGAGAATGGCCTTTCCATCTTGATACAGTGCGGAGCCTGAGCCTGTATACAGTGCTTTACACGGAAGTTCGATTGGGTCCTGATTCCTGTCATGCTATATAGGTACTTACATCACAGTAATATATAATACAGTACGGTACGCATTAAGGGCACAGCAAGGTACTCTCTTGAACATGCGACGAATATGCTAATGGTAGAATGGCTGGTGCAAGCGATGGCTAGTCGCTCTTCCCGTATGAGACAATACGCCTAGGGGTGCGAACTGGACCCAACAATCGATTCACAACGAACAAGAAGAGAACACAACAACGTCGACAGCAACACAGACAAGTCTACTCGAGGGAAAGGAGAGATATACAAAACCATTTTGTACATACTCGATGGCAGATACATACAAGAAGTTTCGTATACAATATGAGGGAGCAAGATAACAACAGTCCGAGAGTCCGAGAGTCAAACCACAAATCGCGAGTGGGGAGAACGGGGAGATGTGGGAGCTCTGCGTACGGAAGGGAGGGTGGTGCTACGTAAGGGTGTGCGATATACGGATGAGAAGGGGGGGTTTCAAGGCGGGAATGAAGAGGGATAAAAGGGATAGGAGAAAGGGGGGTATAACTGACGCTGATCGTTGATCATACGCTGCGAACCTACGTTTCCAACGACCTCAGACTCGAACTTAGAGAGCCAATCCACCAAGGACGGCCATTCCACCCGCCACAATGACACCGAACACGGTTCCCCTCTCCAAAACGTTCATACCCAAGGCACCGTTGCTGTTGCTTCCACCGGTCGCAGAAGGCGAAGAGCCAGAGGAAGAGCCAGAACCGGACGCGGAGGAGTTACCAGAAGGTGAGGTGGCGGAGGGCGAAGCGGAGGAGGCGGTGGCAGAGGCTGCTGGGGGAGCTGCAATTACGTGAGATTAGGTGAGTCCGGAAGTTGACGAGGGTGAAGAGACGGGATGGAAAGAATACGTACTACCGGGAGCGCGAACGGAGAAGGTGCTCGAGTTGGCGTAAATCTGCGATGCGTTTGTAGGGTTGACGAAAGAGACGGTGTAACCGTCGGCGACGCGGAGAGTGACGTTGGTCACAGTGAAGGTCTGTAGAAGCACGTCGCAGCAAGTCAGCTTCGCTTGAATAGAATCAGTAAGAAAATACGAACCCCGTTAGTGAGGTCGACAAATTCGTGGATGGAGAAGGCACCGTTCAAGAAGCTGTTGTTGCTGTTCGTGACGATGATAGAGATGGGGTTCGGGTCCCCAGACTCGTAGTTCCAGTTGATCGTGTTCGAGGTGTTTTGCACCCTGTCATGTTCGTCAGTTAGCAGTTCTTGAAATCTACGTAAGTTGCTAGGAAGAGAGCGCTGTTTTGTCCCCTGAAGTTCAAGTTCACACGGAACGCCAGGCAGGACAGGCAAAGCGCGGGCGATCAGGATTTGAATTGAAGTGCCACAAGCAAACTATTTGACGTCTGACTTTCTCAGACGAGACAGGTGCATACGGCATAGTTGCCTTGGAGTTGTGCACCGGTCATTTGGCTCTGCCGGTGGACGATGTCGCAGGAGGCACCAGGAGGGCACTCCCCGCTCGCTCTCCACCAAAGATGTGTAAGATACTTACCAGTACGCGGTCTCACTGGGGGCGGTGATAGAGATGGTTGCTACAACACAAAAAAGAAAAGCAGTTTAGCACCAGACGTCTGGCAACCGAAGGAAAAGGACTAACCCAAAGCGGCGGGGAGGAAAGCGAGGATGGCAGCAGCGAAACGCATCTTGTCTTGGAAAACGAGAGAGATGTGAGCGACAGTGGGGGGCAAGAGAAGGAGGGGAAAGTTGAACAAGGATCAACGAGGATGTTGTTCGTCGCGGGCCCCTTTCTTATTTCTTTCCCAGCTCTCTCACGTGTCTTCTGTGCTCTCGGCTGTTTTCCTCGTTACGTGATTTGTTGCAAGGATCTTGCCGAACATAGCAAGGGCCTGGACGACGCGATGTCATTTCCGGGTCACTTTGCATTTTCCAGCTCAATTCCAGCTTGTTTTTTGTCCTATTCTCGTTCGCGAGGCTTTCCAAGTCGTTCGCCGTCATTCGAGCACAACCACAAGTCTTTCTTGCGCACGTCCATGTTCTCTTGGGTGCATTCCGCATCCCCGCGAGGCAACTCGTCTCCCACAAGCGACGACTACAACCGGTAAACGGCTTGGACGTCAGCGGGAAAAATGGAGGCATCCCTTCAGGACCCTCTTCGTTTGCTTTCTCCACGATGCTCCTGCTTTCACAGGCGAGATGCTTGGATACCCTCTCCGTGCCGTTCTACAGTAACGACGTACGTGTAAAGAGCCGAAAGTAGATCCAGTGAAATGAGTGTAACAGCTTGCCTTCCGCGCGAAGGTCAGTGATCCTAAATGACCGAGTACCCTTTGTCGAAAACATGTACTTAAGGTAGGTACTCGGTACTGTATCCTGGGTGAACGCTTGACCCCACGATCTACGCCCTCCAGAGTCCATGACGCCGCACCCGCGTTGACCAATCCTTGATTGTAGTGTCATAAGTAAGCTTGCTCCGTGAGTTGACCTAGGTGAGCTCCATATCTTTCGATTGACATACACAAGCTAACTCATTCGCTCATCCCATACCCTAGGGATCCCTCCGTCATGCGTCTTGAAAGGCTCACAGTTCGATAAATCCGAGTTTGATAGACACACACCTCATGCATTGCATGCGCGTTTGAGATCATCCGACGGACCGACGCTCAATAACCCCTCTATCCTCGCATCAGATTCCATGACCGTCTCGTGTAACTCTCTATTCTACCGACCCATATAACAGGGTACAACTGGCTTATGCGATGTCCGTTCGCGATCATAGGGGGTTTGTTACCGTTTGAATTTGGAATTAGTCTGTTTCAACTCTATGCCCTTGCGATATAAATGCTTCGCCGTCCTTGTCGCCGATTTCTCTGTGACTCCCCTTGATTGCTTCTCTCTCTAAGCCTCTTCTAACACTATACTAACGTGCAATATGGGGCCTGACTTCTCGGCTAACGACGCTAACACGTCGCAGATCCAAGACCCGAGGGAAAGCCGGATTGGCATCGTCGGTGCAGGCCCTGCGGGACTTATCACCGCACACGTCCTTCTCCAAGATGGGTTCAAGCACGTTAATATCATTACGAAGGATAGCTCGATTGGTGGAACGTGGTACAAGGAGAGGGTCTATCCTGGCCTGGTCATCAACAAGTGCGTTATGGTTCTATCGTTCTCAATCTGTTACTGGGTCGTGACTTACCAGGCTGCACGGTGTTTAGCGTACACGGGGAATTCAGGTTCTCCCCACTTCCTATGCCCCCGCCCGAACAGAGCTCGTTAACAGGAGGAAGATTAACAGGACAAGATCTATGTTCGTACTTTGAGGAGTTCGCTAACCTCTTCTTGGGCAAAGCGACGTTTCGGTATGATACCAACGTAGTCGGTATCAAACGCGTTTTAATACCTTCCACTTCGCGTACTCAATACATCGTAACAACGACCCACACACCCTCCCGAACAACCTCTCAACTCACCTACGACAAAATCGTCCTATGCACAGGAGGGTGCAGCGAACCTAACATCGCCGAGAACCTTGCACCTGAAAAGGCGAGAGCGTGTGGGTTCGAAGGTGTTGTTATACATAGTGGGGAATTTGCTGAACGGAGGGATGAGTTGATCAATTCGTTGGCGAATGACGATGATGATGATGTGAGGGTAGGTGAAGAAGGTGAGAGTTCGGGAGGTGGGGAGTCGAAGCGGAGAGGACGTGTGGTCATCGTTGGAGGGGGAAAGTCTGCTCAGGAGTACGTCTTACCCCTTCTCCCGACTACCTGTCAGATCATTATTCAATGTTTGCATATTCAACTCAAACTGACTTGGGTGCGATGTGAACAGCATAGCAGCTTACCTCGCAGCTCGAGGACAACCTGTTTCTCTCGTATTCACACGAACAGATGCGGTTGTTGCGACTCCGAAGAGTCTGCCGTTGCCTGCGTTCATTAGGAGGAGCTGGTGCGTATATGTTCTTCCTTGGTTCTTTTGTGGATGATGCCTGCTTGTTTCATTTTCTCGCTGTATTTCGCTTGCTTCTCGCATTCCTTCTCTGCAAGGGATTTCACTATGCTTCCGAATTACCCCCTGATATAGTGGCTACCATATCCTCTCTTGCATTTCGCATCGTCCACCTATCATTCATCTTTGGCCTCCATTCCCATCCGCACTTCCTTGCGTTCAACCCACCTTTCTCGCTCTTCACTCTTGCTATATCTCCATTTCGCTCACTCATCAATATTCACTTCTCTCTACCAGGTTCCTCCCCATCCTTTCACCCCACTCCGTCCTAAGAACACGCACCGAGTAAGTCCCAATTCTCAATATCCACATGTTCACATCACACACGTCCTCTCTGGTACCTTCGTGATACTTCAAGTTGTTGTGCGAGATGGGTGGATGTATTGCTGACCTGACCTGATTCTCGTTTGGGATTGTGATTGTGTAGACGGTGGCTCCATACCACTTGGCTGGGGAGTAAACTCGTCAATGGGATATGGACAGCGTTATCTTTGGCTTCTGTACGTTCTTTCTTTCTTCAATCTTCGTCTTCATCCCCATCTCCACCATCATCATCTTCGTCCTTTTCAATTCATGCTATCCATTAACCTCACCCTTTTATTCGCCTCTTCATCCCCTTCCCCATCCCAAATCCCTCCAACACCCAACACCCAAAAAAACCCCCAAACCCACTAATGTTTCCCACCACAGTTCAACGCACTCAACATCCCCGCCTCCTCTCCCCTCCGAACCACCCACTCCCTATTCTACGGCGCGAACACGAACGACGAAGGGAATGGGCTAGCGCGGGAAGGGGGGTTTCATACTTTGTTGAGTCGCAGTCAGGGTCAAGCTCGTCAGGGTCGTCAAGGTAAAGGTGTGGTAGATGCAAAGAGTGAAGGGGAGGGAAAAGGAGAGGGAGAGAGGTTGATTGAGTTGGTCGCACCTGCTAGGGTTAAGGGATACGAGGCTGTTGATGGTGATGATAATGGGAATGGGGAGGGGGAAGGTTATGAGGGAAAGGGGAGGGGCAAGATAGTGAGAGTCGTATTGGAAGATGGCCGCAAACTGGACGCGTCCGCTATCGTACTCGCTACGGGGTATAAGAGCTCGTGGGCTGGGATCGTTGATGGTAAGCTCCTCCACTTGTCTAATCTTCAAGTCTCCAAGAACCAACCAAACGTCGTGATGATGAAATAATAATGTCTACAGTAGAAACGGCAACCGACCTCGGCCTCTCCCGTGTCTCACTCTCCAAAGCCAAGTTAGCAGCATACGAACGGGAATGGGATTATACGACTTTACCGGACCTCACTAGACCTGGTGAAGAACCGAATGGAGAGGGAGAGGTGGAGGCATCATTGATATACCGCGGGATCGTACCCGCGAAGAATATCGAGAAGAGGGACTTTGCTGTAAACGGTGCAATCGTACGTCCTCTCACCTCTTCCACCCACCCTCTCTAAAGCTTGAACTCACTCAAACAAACATCCCAACGTTAGTTCACAACGAACAACGGCTACACATTCGAAACAGCCGCACACTGGATATCGTCCTACTTCCTCTCAGACCCTTTCCTCCGTCTCCCAGCGACCATCTCGGATGCCACGAAAGAGGCAGAACGGAACGTCGCTTGGTTGAGGAAACGATACCCGGGTGTATTGGATGAGATTAACGAGAGTTATAGTGGTGATTTGGCGTTTTGGACGTACGTCTCCCTCTTGTAGAAATTCTCTCACTCTCGAAACTGATTTTATAATGTCTCCCTTATAGGTGGCCTCAAAACTCGATAACACTCTTCGAGGATATGCGTCTCCCTACGTTCCGGAGCGGAGGGAATTGGCTCACGTGGATTTTTAAACCTATGGACCTGGATGAGATTGCGCACCTGAAAGAAGAGAGGGAGCATCAGAGGGCTTTGTACGCATGATACGCGTAGTTACCGTTGTGTCGTTTAGGTCGCGGGTTCGTCTGGACTTGTAACCTACCGCTCATATGACTAGTTACTTGGATTTTAACTGAATAGCTCGGAGGGAAGGAACGGAGGTTTGAATGACAAGAGTTTCTATATTGGGCCGGCCGGACGAGGTGCGGGGAGAGTTCCTGGGGTCCCGACGCCGAGCCATTTACGATCGATAATTATCCCTTGGTGAGACCTTGCTTCGAGTCGGAGAGGTGCCGGCTGCTGTTACGTCTCTCCTGCATTACACAGGGCCTCGATCATCCGTTTGCGCTCCAGAGGCTGATTATTCAAACAGAAAACAACATCTAATTTGCTCTACGAACTACGACATTCACGGCTACCTCGAAGATATCATCGCGTTTTGCTTCGCGCTGCCCGTCCCTCACGTACGCTTTCAATCTGCTTTGCGCCAAATATACCTCTCGCAGTCGCCGGGATCTTTAAGCCACTTTGCGAAGAGAGAGAGATAGGGAGAGGTCGGTTTTGCACACTCCTTGTTCGTTCCTCCACTGGGAAACAGCTACGAAGATAGTAGGACTCGTTCAGTGCTGAAATGACTGCTTCCAAAGCAAGACGATCGACCGTGGCAGCCGGCAAGGCACCCGCGCGACCCCCCGTCCCCTTGCAGCCTCTTACCACGACCAAGGCAACCCCGCCCTCTGCCCCTCCGACGCCTGCGAGCGCGAACGGGAAGAAGAAGAAGAAGAAGAAGGGAAAGGGAAAGGCTGTAGCTGTTCCTGACGAAGAAGATGATAGCGACGAGGAAGGGCTGCCGCCGCTCGAGCCTCCCATGAACGGAACGGGAAACTATGCACAGAACGTGACTAGCAGGTCGGGTGCGCGGACGGGGCTGTCTCCTGAACTGGAATCGGTGCATCTATCTACGACGGCGTCGCTCTCTGCGTCGGTGGCTGCGGCAGCGAGACTGAATCCGGCGGCGGCGATTGCGGAAGCCGAGCTGCTCGCGACGGCGGACCACCTTGCGCGGACGATGGAGCACGACCAGGAGGGGGTGGGGAGTGACGAGTATTGGGCGGCGTTTCCGGAGCAACTGCGCAACTTTGTACGGAACACTTACTCTCAGTTGAGCTCTCCTGGTAACGAGGAAGAAAAGACGCAGGCGATGTACACGATTGCTCAGCAGATTCACTCGGGCGTCGGGATCAACTTCAATGCGAACGTGACGACGACGACGACGGGTGCCAAGGGGCATACGACGACGACGACGGCGCGGTACTCGTCGACGTACCCGACGAACGTGCAGTTTGACCCCTCAATATTCACGGACCCCGCGTTCACGCTCGCGATGGAGCAGGCCGCGCAGGCGAATGGCATTCACACTCAGCACGCGGGCAACGGCAACAACAACAACGGGGTGGTGCTGCTCAACGAGTACGCGGACGAGCAGGAGTACGGGGCGGACGAGTACTACAGCGAGGACGAGGAGGACGACGGCGACGACGGCGGGCGGGCGGCGGCGGCGGCGCTCGATGGCACGTACACGGCCGCGCCGGCGCCGGGGGACGGGGCGGGGAAAAGGAAAAATAAAAAGAAGAAACGCAGGGGCGGCGGGACCCCGGGAGTGCCGGCGAGTCCGGCGGCTGCGGCGGCGCCTGGGCCGGGGGCTGGGGAGACAGCGCCGGTGAGAAATCTTAGCATGCCTCCTGCTCCTGCCAACGCTGCCCGTAATAATATGGCTACGCCGCGTCCGCCGCCGCCTGCTCAAAACCCCCCGCCGCCGAGCTCCCGTGCGGCGGGCAAACAGCCCATGTCGTACGCACAGCAACAGCAGCAGCAGCCCGCAGCAACAAACCCACCCCCGCCGTCGAGGAGAGCGGCCTCAAAGGCCCCCATTACATCGCACGCATATCCCCACAACCATGCCCATCACCATCCATCGCCGCCGTCGTCCAATGCGTCTGCACCCCACAAGCCCCGGCCCCCAGCGAACGGCGCGGCGGCGAAGCAGCAAAACTCAAAGATCTGGTCCACCACCGAGGAGCGCGAGCGCATAAAGGAGTTCTGGCTCGGCCTCTCCGAGGAAGAGCGCCGATCGCTCGTCAAAGTCGAGAAAGAGGCCGTCCTCAAGAAGATGAAGGAGCAGCAGCGGCACGCCTGCATGTGTGCCGTCTGTGGTCGGAAGCGGTTTGTGTCTTTCCCCGATCACCCCGCAATTTTTTTCCACTGACCTTTTCCCCGTCTGTTTGTCTCCGTTCACTCTCAAAATTCGCCCTCAAAACTCGAATCGTCTCCGACGCTTTGCAACTCTCGCTTGCAAATCGCTCGCCTGACCAACCGCGAAAAAAAAATCACACGCGCCATCGTTTGGTCGTGTGGATTGGAATGAGAATAGGAATGCAATTGAGGAAGAGCTCGAGGTACTGTACGATGCTTATTACGAGGAGCTAGAACAGTACGCGAATTACCAGCAGCGATATATCTCCTCCGGCGGCACGATCCCTCCCCCTCAAGGACCAGGTCCGTTTCCCGGCTCGGTCGAGCTCGACCAGAACGGGGCCGTCGTCAGCCCTCACACGATATCAAACGCTCCCGCCCGGGGCAAGAACGGCGTGGTCAACGGGAGAAAGTCTGCAAAGCCGGAGAGCGAGTTTGATGAAGATGATGCGGAGGACGACGAGTATGAGGATGAGGAGGAGTACGAAGAGGAGGACGAGGACGAGGAAGACGAGGAGGAGGACGAGGATGGTGAGCCGGATGACGATGATGACCTTAAGCCTCAGCAGGACCGACGGACACCGAATCGACGGCGAGGGGCGGCGGCGGCTGCAAAAGCTAACGGGTGGAGGGGGCTGAGCGATTTCGGTCTCACCGTGACAGGCATGTGTAGTCTTCCCTTGATTCGGCGTCGTCTTTGCAGACCTTTTGATCTTGAACTTTGCTAGGAGCAGGTAACATTCTGACCGTGGCTGATGATCTTATCAAGAATGATGGCCAAAAGTTCTTGGAGATGATGGAACAACTCGCCGAACGTCGGATGCAACGCGAGGAAGAGGCCGCGGCGTCCATAGAAGACGATAGCGACGAGGAAGAAGACGAGGACGTCGACGAAGAGGATGAAGATGACGACGAAGATGACGACGACGATGAGGAGGAGGAGGAAGAGGTCAGTTCTGCTGTGCGCGGACTCTGCGTTCGACGACTTACCCCTCTCAGGTGATGACGGAGGAGCAGAAAATGGAGGAAGGCAAGCGGATGTTCTCAATCTTCGCCGCCCGGATGTTCGAGCAACGAGTACTCCAAGCATATCGCGAAAAGGTTGCACAAGAGCGACAGCTGCAACTCTTGCGTGAGCTCGAAGACGAGGACAAGGTTTCGAAGGAAAAGGAGGCCAAGAAGCAGTCTCAAAACCAGAAGAAAAAGGAGAAGAAACGGTTCGTCTTCATATTGCGTTACCAACCATGTCGTTTGGTGGTTTCTCTGTCGTAGTGACGTTATTCTGATGTTGATCCTCTTCCATTAGTCTGCAAAAGCTTGCCAAGGAGGAAGAACGTGCAGCGAAGGCGGCCGAGAAGGCTGCTGAAGAAGCCGCGTTGAAGGCAAAGCAGGCGGCTCAGGAGGAAGAGAACCGTAAGCGGAAGGAGGAGGAACGTGCTCGTCGTGAAGCGCAACGTAAGGCTCAAGAAGAGGAAAGGGCAAGAAAGGAGGAAGAGCGACGCAAGCGTATTCAAGAAGAGCGTGAACGGGAAGCGGAGCGGGAGCGTAAACGCAAGGAGAAGGAGGAACGGCTCAAGGCTGAGCGTCGGGAGCGGGAAGAACGAGAACGCAAAGCTCGCGAAGAGAAGGAGGCCAAGGCTGCGGCGGCTCGCAAAGAACGTGAAGAGCGGGAACGCAAGGAGCGGGAAGAGCGAGAGCGAAAGGAACGTGAGGAGAGGGAGAAGGCTGAGAAGGAGAAAGCAGAGAGGGAGAAGGCTGAACGCGAGAAGGCTGAAAAGGAGAAGGCTGAGAAGGAAAAGGAAGCCCGCGAACGAGCGCAGCGAGAGCAGCAACAGCGCGCTGCAGCCAAGGCTCCTCGTGTCACTCCTGCATCTCCTCGCAACAACGCTGTCGCCTCAGGTTCGACTCCTCGTTCAGCATCTGCGAACACTTCCCCTGCGAAGAAGATCATGAACAAGCCGACTCCCCCGATGCCTACGCCTCCCGTTGTACAGGTCCCTCCTCGACTTCCTCAACCTCAAGCAACTCCCGTGCGTCCTTCCGTGGTCACGAGCCCTCAACCTCCTCCGATTGGACCTCCCTTGCCTCCTCATTTGCCGCCTCCGGTAACGCCCATCTACTCACCTGTGCAAGGCATGATTCCTCCTCCACCTGGAATGTCTCCCCGAGTACCGTTCTCTCCTCAAGGATCGTATCCTGGTGCGTTCGTTGCCGGACCGTCAATGTCTCAAGGTGTACCTCCTCTGGCACCTTCAGCTATGCCTCGCGCGCTCGGATCAGGCCCTCCGTTCGACCCTCCAACCTTCAGTTCGCCAACACGCAATTTAGCACCTCCGCCGCCCATCGCACCTCCTTCAAAGGCACCAGGGAACCCTCTCGCATCACCCACGCAACTTGCACCGGGAGCGAGGAGACCGTCCATGGCAGATCCAGGACCTATCACCCGACCCATCGCACCTATTGCCCGACCATCCGCAGATCCCAATGGATCCGGATCTACCTCCCCTTCTCGCAGATCTCCCAGTCCCAAGGAGGTATTGGGATCATCAGCGCTAGCAGCGGACGACGACGAGGTGTTGAACCCTCCTCCTCGAAGGTCTGTTGCGCCTGGTGCTGTTACTTGGGGACCTCCTACGAGTCCTCGTGCACCCGGTCCTGCGCCTTGGGGTGCTATTGGCCCGCCGACTGGACCTCCTGGACCACCTGGTTTGTCTCCGAGGTTACCTGTGTGGAACTCTGCAGCGTCTGGACCTGGCGAGTGGCATCCCCCTCCTTCATTCTTTGGTGCTCCGTTCACGTCGACGCATAATCCTTCACCTCCACCTCATACCGGTAGTTGAAGTAAGAAAGAAGACTCTTGATATTGATGTATTGCATCTGTGTTATATCTGCTACAGCGCTTCTTGTCTCTGCCCTTCGTCTTCTCCCACTTACTCTCCCTTGTGGTTTTCCTTCGTTTTCTTTCTGTTGTTGACAACACACAACCCATACCGCACATCCCACACTGCTCTTTGCGCATGAGCTTTTACTCTTACTCTCTCTCTCTCTACCGTCTTACCCCACCCCATCATTAGTGCTATTTCATACCTGCAATTATCTCCCCGTCTTCCGTTTTTTTTATTCTGACCCTAGCATGACACTGACGATAGTTCAATTAACTACAATAAAGAGCCCCTATCAATATGGGAAGTGATGAATCGAGAATCAAAAGGAATTTTTGAAACAATCGACAAAGGGGTGTGGTTTATAACGTTGAAAGCTTGCTCACAGCGGTCTCAGAATGATACCTCCCCAACAAGTTGATCTGAACGTCTCAACAACGTCGCAACGTTCAACGTTCAGTGACGGCGGAGAGGAGGATCTAGCAGCCAATCACGAGGCGGAGAAAGGCAATGGCGAATACAAGCGCCCCATGCCTCGAGGCTATTGATCTCCAATCGATATCAATTTTCCCCCCACCTTTTACGGCAAGTCTTGCAGTTCACAGTTCCCTGTACCAGCTCGTCGCCTTTTTCACGTCTCTGGAATTCCAAAAAGTGGCCATTTTCCTACGTCAAAATCTATGGTATAATGCCTACTTTTTACATGTTTAGTACGCGACCATGGCCTAGTGGTCAGGGACGGGGCCCTAGTGTCAACAGGTCGGGGGTTCGACTCCTTGCCTGTCCGAGATCCTGGCCGAAATTTGAAGCATTGATGCAGGCGTTCCCACAATTGAGTTTGTGCTGCATCCGGTCAAGCAAGTAAGGATCTCGGGCTGGTCGCGCAGCTCGCTTTTTTGCAATCTGTATTTTTCATGACTGATATTAATTTGACTCATGGAACCGCTACATGTGGAGGTCTTCGCGTACAGGGGTCTACGAATGTGGAATAATACTGGCGTTTTGGAACGTTCAACGTTCACGTTCAAAGGCCCATATATCCGAATCTCGTATGATTGCTAGGTATAAGTTAGGAACATGGAATGGACAAATTGGTATCGATCAAAGGGTAGTAGTACTATTGGGTAAGTATTACAGCGTTCACATGTATCGAATGGGTCAAATATCAATATCCAAGAAATTACGAGCGAAGAGTCAACAAACATATGGAAAAGTAAAAAGAGATAATGGAGAGCTCAGATAAGTTTACTCGAAGCTGCAGGTGCGATCCTACTCCGAATGAGCTTGATGATGTATAGCGGGAACGCACTGATCGCGACGATGACCGCGACTTTCCATGCGAACCGGGGAGATAGGACGAATGTCAGGTCTGCGAATTATTGTTAGTAAACGGGATAAAGAGGAGGTAGACGAGTACGGACCGAAGTATTCTGGGAGGAAGGCCATACTGATCATGTAGATGCAGAGAGTGACGATTTCGGAGATGACCATGTATATGTGCCTGTGCGCGCACATATAGTTAGCATGAATCCAGAATAAAAAGCCCGCTGCGCGGGGAGGGTTAGGATTTGTGAATGTGACGTACCATGTTGTAATCTCGAGCGCGACCATGATGAGTTCGTTCAAGATGAGAGCGGTGAATGAGATGGCGACGATGTTCAGGAACTCGTTCTCGAAGAGGACGAGGGACATTATCATGATTGCCGCGCCTGTCCTCAATGTATAAGCGACACAGGGATAATCAAGGAAGAAAGGAAGACAAACCTTGGTACAAACTAATCATGAGCCACATGAAGAACGTCTTGTACGAGAGTACCCGGCCCTACACAACCAAACTCAGCATCAAAGCACACCTCCAGAAACGAAAACCCAAGAAACGCACCTTGACCAAATCCTTATACAACTCCGGATAAAGCAACGCCAAATCCTCACTAACATCCCTATCCAACACCAACGAAAAAACCGGAGCCATCGTATAAACCGTCGCATACCCCGCCATCAACCAGCCCTGATAAAGCGCAATCGGGGCAAAGTAGAATATGGCGCTAAATACAGCTTGCATGATGGAGATGATGAGACCACGGTGAATGACGAATTGGGCTAGTTTGGCGGAACGGCGGTAGGAGTTTCGGCCGTGCCAGAGGAGGAGCTTGGTGAGGTGGGAGAATTGGGTGACGGAGAAGTCGGCGGCGAGGGAGGCTTGTTTGCCTTCTTTGCCTACGATGCCGACGCCTAACGGTTCGTATACGTTCAGTCAGCTTGTTCTTTGCTGTGGAGAGGAAAGAGGTGAACGCACCGACGTCGGCTGCTTGGATCATACTAACGTCGTTCCCGCCATCACCGATACAACATACCCGCTTCTTGGTGTAACTCCGGATCAGCCTCGCGACATCAGCCTTTTGAGTGGGTGAACAACGGCAGGCAACGACCGACGAGAGCTTTGTGGCGATTTCGATGAATTCGAGTTTGAAGAGATTGAGACAGAGCTGCGAGAGTAGAACACGTCAAGTTGGATGGTTATGAGATGTGAAGATTTAAGAGCGTACCTGCAGAGATTCGCCGTCGATGACGAGACAGCAGTCGAGTTTATTCTGGAGGAACTCGAGTTGATCCCGAACCTCATCAGCCGTCTTCACTATAACCAACGAATTCATCAGCAAAGCGAATCATCTGAAAGTGAAATGACACTGACACTTCGCCACCTGATGGATATACTGATTCCTCGCAACCAGCTTCGTCGAAACCGCAATACAGGTCGCAGTCTCCACCTTATCGCCCGTCAACATCCAAATCTTCACGCCCGCATTCCTCAGAAGCTCAATAGTCCCCCTCACATCATCCTGCAACTTATCCTCCACACCCGTCAACCCCAGCAACTCCAACTCCTTCTCCAAATACTCTTCCACCACCTTCTCCATCGCCTCGTTCCTGTTCTCGAGGAGGATAGAAGCTTGGTGGTAGGCGGATTTGAAAGACGCGTATGTTGATGGGGAGAGACGTTTTCGAGCCATGACGAGTGTGCGGAGACCTTCTCGCGCCATGTTACCCGTTTCCTCCTCGAGCCAGTCGTTCCTCTGTACGATCTTAGTCATAACCACGTCCGCGCCCTTCTGCAAGAACATAATCTCCCCACTCTGCATATCCCTAACGATAATCCCCATACGTTTACTCTCGGACGTGAAGGGGAAGAGCTCTAGGATCTCGAAGTTGAGCGTGTTGGTTGCGTGTGCGATGGATGATTTCTTGAGGGAGTTGGTTTGTTGGGTGAGGGTGAGAGAGGAGGGTGTGGATGAGGGTGTGAGGAGGGTGATGTGCGTGCGCGAACGTTCGATTAGGGTCAGTCCGACGGATTGGGTCCATTTGACGATGGCGACTTCGTCGGGGGAGGAGGCTTGGTAGGTTATGGTCCCATCGTCGTTTGTTACCGGAGTTACCTGCGATGAGGTTGAGGATCGTGTAGTGGTGCAAGAGGAAGAGAGTACGAACGTTGTGACATAGCGCTAGACTCAGGACGACGTCGTGGACTCTTGAAGACATGTCCCTCCGTCCTCGCGAAGCGAGTTGCATACCTGTAGCCATTGACCCTTGTCGAGCGTGTCCGTATCCCTGTGCGTTATGAAGCGAGCAAGCGGCGAGCGTAACAAGTCATGAAAGTCAGCTTTCACCCACCACACAAAGTCACGTCAGAAGCAAACGCACCTGTTCACCAGCGCCACCACCCTGAGCCTGAGCCTGCAAAGCATTGAACGCCATAGCAAGCTGATGCGTCACTTCGTCCATAGAGTCATACCCATACGAGACAGTACCCATATGTAACTTTCTCATTTCCATCTCTGTTAGAGGGAAGGCATGGAATGAGTATCCGCAGAAATTCACCAAGTCCGACCAAAAGACTGTGCAAACACCCCAAAACCCACTCTCCAAAAAACCCAACTCAAAAAAACTCACCATTCTGAGTCAACGTCCCCGTCTTATCACTCAACAAATACTCGATCCGGCCCAGTTCCTCGGGTAACGTACTGGTTCGAACGATCGTATTTGGGATCTCGGGGTCCGACATGATTTGGGAGGCGTAGACTGTTTTGCCCATGTCTAGGTTGACTCGGAGGCTGTTTTTTGTTGTGGGATAGGTATGTTGGTGTGTTGGTGGGATAGGTGTGTTGGTGGGATGGGAACAGTGAGCATTGAGCATACAAATAAGCAAACAAGAACAAAAAGAAAAACTCACGAAATCGGTATGATACTCGAAAACAAGATCAAGAACCTAAAGATGTAGACATACCATTCTCCCCTGAACCCGTTTAACGCGACGAGGAGAAGGGAGAGTGCGAATGTCACTGCGCAGAGAATCTATTGGTGGGGTGGGGGAGTGAGGGTGTTAATGGTTGTGTTTTTGAAGAAGGTTTGAAAGAAGGAGGGAGAGGCGAGGGAGGAGTAGGAGAGGGAAGAGAGGAGGAAAGGGATGAGGAGAGAAGATGGAACGGGGGAAGAAGAGAAAACGAGGGGAGAAGGGGGGAAACAGGAAACAGGAAACTAGAGAAAGGGAAAAGGAATGCGGTTTCCTTGTCCTCCATCGTCCTCCATCGTCGAACCTCGACCGAACGCAGCATGAAAGAATGCCCGCTCGTCCGTGCACTAACACCGGACGAGACGTGAATGAGTGTATGATCAATGGCCTTCAGCCACTACCCATTCATTACTCGCGCACCTGATTCATTACCCCCATGGATCTTCTCGTGATCCCGAGCGTGTTGCGTTCCCAATCCCTCCCAAAACAAAAAACAAAATTTCCCTCCTCCAAAAAACCACACACAAAACGCAAAAAACTCCGCACAACGCACCTTGGCCAACCGATTCACCTCCAAATCCAACAACCCCACCTTCGTCTCCGGATGACTCGTATTCATCACAGCTCTCGTCTCCGGGCCGGTGTAGACTACTAACCCGATGGCGGAGCCTGCGGCTAGGACGGTGTTGGCCCAGAGCATGTTGGTTGCTGTTAGTGGGATGGTGCTTGGTTGTTGTTTTATTGGATGGGTGGGGGAGGTTGGGTTGGTGGGGTTTAGTGAGTTGGTGAGGGAGGCGTTGGAGAGGGAGGGGTTAGAGTGGGAGGAGTGGGATGGGTGGGGAAGGGAGAGGGAAGAGTGGGAGGGGTTCGGAGGGTCGTTTGGGTGAGACGTTACCCGGGTCAAGGCAAAGTCTGAACTCGTGTTCGGGGGTAAAGTCGTCGAGTTCGAGTCTGTTAGGGAAGATAAAGGGGGAGGAGGAGGAGAGTTGATAGTCAAGGTCCCTATGAAGGTGTGGATGTCTTTCGAGGGTGCTTCCGCTGTCCGTTCGTAGAGCGTGAGTGTGGAGTGTTGAGTGTCGGGTGTCGGGTGTGGGTGGGATGGTAGGACGTTAAAGAATGTTAGGGAGTCGTTAGTAGCGCATACAGTGATGTCATGAGAGTAAAGACGAATGGAACCGAGCAAAGAGAGTAGACGCATAGAGTGAGGCGCATAACGCATATAACAAGACGCATAACAGCAAACAGAGGGGGTGAAGAGTTCAATATTCAGTATTCGATAAGAAAGGGAAGAAGAGGAGAGGGACGCACCATACACCTCCGCATCCAACATCATCAACTCCCTCACCCCCATCGTATCCAACCACCCTTCTCCCCCACCACTCTCCTGTCTATCTCCCCCACCTCTATGTCCCCCCTTATTGTCCCCTTCCCTTCCTTGTCCTCCTTTATTATCCCCATGCTCTCCCCCACTTACCCCACCCCTCCTCCCAACATCCTGACAAACCGCAACCCTGACCTTCCAATCCGTCTCCCCATCCAACTGATCCGTCCTCACATAACACGTCCCACTCTCGTCCGATGTCTTCAACAAAAGCAGGTCGGCGGGTATGCGGTCGTTTTTTTCGAGCAGGAGGAGGTCGCCTAGGTGTAGCGCTGAAGAGGGGAGGAGGTGGGTTGGGGGGAGGGAGTGGGTGGGATGTGATGGGTTATTTAAGGGGTGGGGGGAAGAGGGATTTAAATTATGAGGGGAGAGGGAAGAAGGATCGAGCACGAGGTACTTTTGGGAGTTGGCTTCGCGGTCTCGGAGGTTCCGTTTGTAGTCGTCGTATGCTTCTTTCCCTATCGTCACGCATAACACGAACGCCAGTGGGGCGATGTACGTCGCGATGAACCCTACGTCGTGAAGTAAATGATGAGTGTGAGCAATCAAAGCCATTCGCTGGTGCGAATGACGTACCGATCTTCAAAGCGGGTATGAACTGGGAGAGAGCGACGAGGAGGAAATAGAGGTTGAAGAAGAACTTGAACTGCTCGTAGAACACAATAGGGAGGAACGTGAACGCGTTGTACTTTTGGTTGCGCACGATGTTCGGGGGGAACTGTTTCTTGAATTTCTCTGCACGCGAGTTGGCAATTTTGTTGCGCATATGTAAGGGAGAGGTACGGCACCTGAGGGTCTGAAGGGGATGGTGCGGGACTTGTCGTGTTTGCTCTTTTCGCTCTTCTTCGGCGGGGGGTGCTAGTAGTAACAACATACGTGAGGCCCCACACGCTGCAGAAGCGGAAGACAACATACCAACGGCGGCGAGTCGACATCGAGGTGGTCGTCGCCGAGCAAGACAGCCTCCTCCTCCTCGTCCTGACTATCCGCATACCTCCGTCTGCTCTTGCCTTTTCGTCGAGCAGAATGGGAGGAGGAGGCCGCAGCGACGGCGGCGCGGATGTTGAGGGGCATGCGTCGGTCTGTGGGAGACTCGCCGTCGCCGTCGTCGTCGTCGTCGGTGTTGAGAGAGGCGTACCCTGCTCTGTTTCGTGACCGTCCGAAGGGCCGCAGAGGATATTCAGACATACGGTCGAGCACGTGAGCAGGAGGAGGAGAGACGTCGTTGCTGAGCGCGGGCCCGCGGGGGGGCGTTCGGTAACTCGCGCGGCGGGGTTCCCACGGACGGCGCTAGAGGAGCTCTATAGAGAGCACTGTGCGCGCCAAGGCAGCACACAGCGACGCGGACGACGTCCGACGCCTTTTTTTCTCGACGACTTTTGTGCGCGACGCCCGGCCCGCGATGGCGGCGTTCCCGACTCTCCTTTTGACGATCCTGGGCTCGCTGGCGGTGGCACGTGCGGTGACGGTGTACAGCCAGCAGCCGATCCGGGCGACGGCGGCGGCGACGGCGACGGCGACGGACAGCCCCGACGCGCAGTACACGGGGCTCGCGGCGTACAACCCCAAGACGCTCGCCCCGCCGCCGCTGCCCGACCCGAAGCCGGCGACCCAGTTTGGCATCCAGCTCCAGCCCGCCGCCGCCGCCGTCCCCGGCCTCTCCATCCCCGCCAGCGGCGCCCTCTTTGGCTTCTCCATCGAGACGTCCGTCATCAACCAGTTCTGTGAGTCCCGTGATCTCTGTTGTTGAAGTGTGTGTGCTGACGATGTGCATAGTGGGCACAAACTCGTGCGTAGCGACCGCAGATACTCGAGAGGAAGCTAACTGGGTTGCAGATCGTTCATCCAGGTGCCGTTCCTCAACCTCGTCTCGACCGTCATCCAGCGCACAGGCCGCTTCAACATCCGTATCGGCGGCAACACCCAGGAAACAGCCCGCCTCGTCGACCAGACCATCGACGGCCGCATGATCGAGAAACAGTCCATCGACCCCAACAACCCCGTGAGTCCCCGCTCTCATACTCTCGGTGGTGAGCTCTGTCCCCGCTGCGGTCGTTTCCAAGCAGCCCGGGCACGAGCGCCCGCCTTGTTCGCTTGGCACACACATGGGTACAACTTCAGTCTACTAACACGGCCTACAGACCGCAACACCCATCCTAGTCTACACAATGGAAATGTTCTACCTCATGTCCAACATCTCCTCCCTCCTCAACGTCAACTGGTACCTCGGCGTCCCCCTCAACGACACCTCCCAACTCCACCTCGACATCGCCCACTTCGGCGAAACCCTCCTCGGCGACCGGTTGTTAGGCCTCCAAGTCGGCAACGAGCCTGATCTGTACGCCCAACACCAAAAGCGGCCCGAGGGGTACAGTCCCGCCGATTATGTGAACGAGGTCCAGATGGTGTTGGATGCGATGAGGAGTGCGGGACCGGGGGAGTTTCCGGTGACGAATAATTTTATCGGACCGAGTGTGAGTACGAGTGGGTGGACGCCGGAGATGGTGTTCGATGCGGGGTTCGTGGATAGGTTCAAGGATACCCTGCATGCGTTGAGCGTCGAAAAGTTCGTCCCCATCCCTCTTCACTTTACCTCGCACTCAACACCCCACCCACTCTAGCTACCCAGACAACAACTGCGCAGCCATCTACGCCCCCTCCTCCGCCGACCTCCGAGACCCCCAAACCGTCTTCCCGGGCTACCTAACCCACACGGGCGACCACTCGGGCTACCACATGCTCCAAAAATTCCTCAACGCCTCTTCCATAGCCCAAGCGAACGGTTTACCCATGCTCATGTTCGAGACGAACACGGCGAGTTGTGGTGGGTTTCCGGGGGTGAGTAATAGTTTTGGTGCGGCGCTGTGGGGGGTGGATTATGGGTTGCAGTTGGCGTGGAGTAATTTTACGGGGGCGATGTTGCATTGTGGTGGACAGAATGTGTTTTATAATGTGCGTACCTTCTCTCTTTCTCCTCCTCTCTTCACCCTCACTGACCCTCTCTTCTTCCCTCACCCACCACCCTTAAACAGCCCGCAACACGTAAGTCCCCCTCTTGTCCTTGCCTCCCCCTCCCTTTGTTCCCCCAACTCACCCAAATTTATCTTACCCCTCCCACAGCACCCCCAACAGGCGACTCAACATTCCACCAATGGACAGTCGGACCACTCATGTACTCCATCCTCGCCGTCGCCGAGACCCTAGGCGCCTCCAACAACTCCCGAGTGCTGGATTTGGGGGAGGGGATCAATGGTGGGGATGGGCATACCCCGGGTTATGCGGTTTATGAAGGTGAGTGTTTGAGTGTTTTGTTTGGAAGATATGCGGGGAGAAAGGGGGGGGGGGAGAGGGGAATGAGGGGTTTTCTTGAGTGGCGTGAAAGAGTGCGCGCGTATTTTGGAGAGAGTGCGCAGGCGGTTGCAGGAGGCGCGCGTTCGACGGCATTCAATGTTGGGAGAACCTCCTCCCGTTGGGTGGTCGACGGTGTTGCGGTGTCGGAGGACGGGCAGTCGAGTGCAGATCGCGTGTATTTGGACACACGGGGCGGGAGTGAGCGCATAGAGTGGGTTAGCGCGCACCGATGCGGACTCGAGCGGTTTGAGAGCAGTCGGAGTTGGAGGAGCTTGAGCTCGAGCGGTTCCAAAGCTAGAGCAGTTGGAATGCACGAAGAGGATCGATGCCGAGCGACGAGCAACGAACGGCGAGCGAGTGCCCTAACGCTCGCGGGTCGCCGCAGTTGACTTGAGAACTCGACCTGACTCTTGTCGGTTGGTCGGGGAAGGTTGTTGACGAGATTCTCGCCTTGACTTGTTCTCTCGAGCACATTCGCGATGTCCCTCTCCCTTCTTCCTTCCCCTCCCCCTTCTTCCTCCCTTCCCCTTCTTCCTTCCCCTCCCCCTTCTCCCCTCCTGCTTGTCAACCAAACACTAACCCCCCTCACACACAGGCGACACCCTATCCCGCGTCGCTCTCCTAAACTACATGGACGACCCAACCGGTGCCTCGGACCTTACCATCGCTATCTCAGTTGGTGGTGGGGAGACGGGGGCCCCGGCGAGTGTCCCTGCTTCGGTTAGGGTTAAGTGAGTGGGTTTTTTGTTGGGTTTTTTGAGGTTTTTTTTCGTGGTTTGGTGAATGGGTTGGTGGAAAATGAGAGTGGGTTTTGTGGTGGAAATGAGCGTGGTTTTGTGGTGGAAATGAGGGAAGATTTTGTGGTGGGCTTTGGGTTGTTGGTGGCGAATGGGTCGGACGCGTCGACGGACCAAGGAGAGGAGTAAGAACACGATGCTGACGATCACTTTTTTTTGCCTATAGGTACCTCCGTGCACCGAGTGTGGTTGATCATTTCAATATTACTTGGGCTGGGCAGGTCAGTTGCGCTTTTTCTTGCGTTTCTGGAGGGGTTGGGTTGTGTCTTGTCGTTGCGTTGGTGCTTTGACTTGGCATTAATCTCCCCTTCCCCCTGCCGCTCCCTCCCTCCCTTTCTCCCTCCCACACAACAAACCCACTAACCCCCCAACCCACAGACATTCGGCGGCCAATTCGGGTCCGACGGTCGCCTGCAAGGAGACGAACAAATCGAGACGATCTCATGCGACCAAGCCGCCAACGTCTGTAACATTAAAGTCCCCGCTCCTTCTTTTGCGTTGGTGTTCTTTACGGATGAGGCGTTGAAGGAGAGTGAGCCGAGTGCGACTGTTACGTTTGGGACTACTGCTTATACTAAGACTGTGAGTTCGCCGTTTTCCTTCGTTGATCATCTCCGTCTCTTGGTCTCTCTCTCTTTTGATGCACTCTGAGAGAAGGAGAGCAACAAGGAGAGAGTGAAACAGGACGAGAAGGGCAAGAACAACTCACTAACCTCCCTCTCCCCCTTCCACCTCACCCCTCCAGATCAACACAGCAACAGTCGACCCCCAAGTCCTCGCTACCTCCAACGGCCACGGCGGGAAGAACAGACCGTTCGGATCGACTTCGAAAGGATCTACGGGCGCTGCGAGTGTTGGTGTTGTTGTGCCCAGTTTGATGAGCTTGGGGGCGGTGCTGTTGGGTGTGGGGGTGTTTGTTAGGAGGTGGTGAGTGGGTGGTGTTGGGTGAGATGAGGCGGTCGGACTTCTATTAGCTTTAATCGTCTAGAAGTAGGTGGTCAAACGTTCACCGAAGACCCTGGTTGGCTTTCCTCTTCTATCGCCATTTTTCCTTGTTTGCATGTACATTCTTCCTGCGTTTGCGTTTCTTCTCTCCCTCCTGACTAGTGACTCTTGCGTGAATTTGAACTTGTTACGATCGCTTTACATTACCCTCCTTTCGATACTCTTCTCTGTTTGTCTGTCTCGTTATTTTTTTCCGTATTCCGTATTATCGTAATCAGGACACTGGATTATAACTGGAGGCAGAGGTGGTGCTTACTTTTGGCCGTTTGAGTGTTGGAACGGTGAGAGGATATGAAGGCGAGGGCGATGAGTGAGGACAATGAACTCGCGAGTGGGAGGGTCCCTGTTTGTATGTGAGCAGTGAGTACGCCACCGGATAACCCAAGGGTATATTCGCGCCGCGCGGTTCTAGTGCGGTACCATCGCCGCCCAGTTGGTGAAACACTCATTCCCAAAGACCAAAGACCAAGAAAGATACTCTGTCAGCGACGAGAGACAAAAGACAAGTAATCCTCGATGAATGAAAGACTCGGAAGAGACATCTAATGCAATTAGCCATGTAAACCGTCCGGAATGTATATACGTACAACCAAGAATCGAAGGGTCCCTGTGCAGCTGGTCCGAGTCTGTGCGTGAGTATGGGTATGAGCATGAAGGTGACTGCAAATGCCAGTGAAATGGAGGGACGTTGAAAGGGACGTTGTCGACTCTCAACGTCCCAGGTATTGGCGTGTATAGTGAATATGGATGTCAGGGACGGAATCGCTGGCATGTGTCCCGGATGCCAGTGGGTGAAAGAATGGTTCCTACAGTGCCGTCTCCTTCTCACCGAAACTCCAAAGACTGACCCTCCCCGCTCGGCCCAATTGCAAATGGCATAGATGAATAGTCGATAAAGCGACTCGTCCTACGCAGCAGCCAACCTCGACAATACCACAAGAGCTCCCAGAGCAGCGGCGCATAAGGTTGTCAAACTGGGGGCGACGACAGACGCGAAGGCGTTCCCTGTGCTTCCCTTGGATGTGCTACCCAGTTTGTCTCTTGTTGACCCGTTTTGGCCGTTAGAGGTTGCGAGGACGGATGGGTCGACTGTTGCCGTGTTGATCTACAACGACGGGGATATACGAGTTCACATACAACGTCGGGCAAAAGGAATGAAGAGGGACTCACAGATCTAGTCACCGCACTGGTGGAGAACGTCACAGTCTCCTTCGGCTCACTCTCCTTCAACGCATCATCCGTCAAGAACACCAACGCAAAACCCGGCGCAGGCACCTTCACATTACACACATTATTCCCCTGATCACAACTCACACTCTGCACATTCTCATCCCCACTCCACCTCCCATCCACATGGAACATATCCCCCAACGTCTGACCCGCCCACGTAATATTACTCTTCGCAGCCACACTAGGTGCCGTCAGATACTTCACTTTCACTTGCGCCGGAGTCCCGTTCCCCTCCCCAGTTTGTCCTCCGCCGACGGAGATACTGGCGGTGTAGTCGGACGCACCGGTGTTGTCGGAGACGTAGTTGAATAGAGCTACCCGGGCGAGGTTGCCGTTTTCGTAGATAGCATAGGCGGGCGTGAAGATGTTGTTCCCGTTTGCTTGGAGGTCGAGGACTTGGGAGGTGTTGGATGTTCCGAGGGTTTCGGCGACGGCAAGGACAGAGTAGAAGACGGGTCCGAGTGTCCATTTGTTGAATGCGGACATGTTCGTTGGCGGGGCTGGAAGAAGGTTAGTGTGTGGGAATGAAGACGTAGAGGGAGAGGTGCGTACGAGTGAAAGGCTAGAAAGACCGTTGCATTGTGAGTGACTGAATATGAAGACGACGAGGGAAACTTACGTTATATGTATCATCGGCACCACCAACGTGCAACAACGCCCCCGAGAAGTTACTATACGCCATTTGCAATCCATAATCCAAAGCCCACAGCGCACTTCCAAACGAATCGCTCACTCCAGGAAACCCACCGCACGAAGCCGAGTTGGTCTCGAACATCAAGAACGGTTTCCCAGCTTGTTGCGCAATCTGCGTCGAGTTGAGATATTTTTGGATGATGCTGATACCGGCGGTGTGGTTTAGGTAGTTTGTGAACACTGCTTGGGGATCTTTGGGATCTCCGAGCCCTGCGTCCGGGAAGGCCGCTGCGCAGTTGTTGTCCGGATATCTACGTTCATTAATCAGTTGGTGACCTGCGTTGCTGATGAATGTGAGCTTACTGTTCGACTGCGAGCGCGCCCAGCTGGTTGGTGTACGCCGGGATGAATCCGGTATCCCATACCATTTCAGGCGTCCATGCACCAGTGGCAACACTGGGAGCGATGAGGTTATTCCGGATTGGAATGTTCTCGTCATTCGCGATAGCCTGTACGACAACGCCAAATTCACCAAAGTAGTCGAATTGCGAGTAGGTTTGCGGACGGTGGTTGTGGCTGCATAATCACGAAAAAAACAGAGGACGCAATTCGGTCAGTCCCGAAAGATCTAATGAATTAATAGTGCGGCGACCGACTAACCTCGCGTAGAGATCAGGTTCGTTACCGAGCTGAAGACCGAGAAGGTTGTCACCAAGAATGGACTCTGCAGCTTCGGCAATTTGCAATCGCAGATTCGTTGTATCATTCATCGGAATACCTATGACAGGCGGTACGCATTAGTGTCGTCGCTCTTATACCCACCGAATGCACCCTAGAAAACGCACCCAAGTACCACTTTGTATTCACTAATGAAGAGACATTAGACAACATGTAAATAATCTCCGCGGTGAAGAACAGTGTCGGCGTGTCCGTCTGAAATGAAAATGGAAGTTGACTGGTGAGTTTTGGGTGGCTGTGGGCCGAGTAGCTAGGCGTACTGGGTTCGAAGTATCGGTCTTATCTTTCTCGATAGCACTCCCGTCTGCGAGACTGTCGACCATCACAGCAAAGTCCTGGGTGTTACCACCCACTCGGATGTTCACTTGCCCGGCACGTTGGGCGACGAGGGACATCAGGTTCAGGAAAATTGGCTGAATGAATGAACTGCAGATCCATGAGTTCTCGCTATGAGGCAGTCATACAATGACTGCCACCTACGAGTTTATGCCGACTGTGCAACGATTTTTGTTGAGCTCTAGCTCTGATATGAAGATAGACACGACTTCTCACTCACTGACTTGATTCACCACAGACATTTCGATGGAGAACCCAAGGAATGCCCCGCTTTGCTTTATTGACAAACCCTGTACATTCTGCGCACTGTTCAGCAGCTGAATGCCGAATTGAGTCGGCGGTGGAGGCTGCGGTACCGCAGGTACCGCTAGCACTGTGGGATTGAAAGCTGCATATCCTGTATATGCCGAAGGTCCCGCGGAGGTCGTAGATGTGCCCACCGGCGCAGTGATAGCACCAGTCTGCCCGTAAACTGTGACGGCGTTGGTAAAAGTTAAATAGCAAGAGAGAGCAAGAAAGAGCGAAAGGAGGACCATCTCCAGGGGGATGGGAGAAGAGAAAGGGAAAGATTTGCCAGGAACGTCCACCCTGGGGCATTTATAGTACCTGCGGTACATCGCCGGGCGAAGTTATTTTAGGACCATGGAGACCAGGTCAAACGTACTGCGCATTTGGCAGGACCCTTGAGGGGCTCTGGATTTCCATAGGCTGGCTGTAGGATCCCTATTTCCGTCCTTTCCCAGTCAGTGCTAAAAATAGCTCACCTGCGTCGCCTTCGGACTTGCCACTGTACAGTGTGTCACCGTGTCTTGTCTCATGCAATGGACTGTTGCACTCGCCCAGTTCATCAGACATGCACTGGTGCATCAGTATTACCTTGACGTCTTAATGTCATGAACAGCTCTGGCATGTTCTTGCACTATAGCTTGAGTTCCTATCATCCCGAGTATGAGCTAAAAAAAGAACGAAAGTGGGATCGATTTAACGGCTGCCATCCGTCGTGACCCGTAATAATTGCCTGACTGCGCATAGCGAACAGGGCCGATGCAACGCAGGTAAGGAGACTACCGCCCGTTCGTTGCCCGCTCGCGTGTTGCGAGTGGGGACGCGGAAATGACGAATTGTCAGACGAAGAGAAGGCAAACAATGAAAAGGTCAGTCACAGAAGGTGCGTTCAGTGGGAACATCGATGCATTATAGCTCCATGGAGAAGAACGCACATACTACGTACGTGGTAGACAGTCACGATAGCAGCTACCCACTACCGAACTCAAAGTTGAAGTTGTTCGGAATCGTTTCCGAATTGCTGCTCCGAATGTGGGTCACTCACCACGTCAACATCGTGCATTCGAACGGATTCGTCATTGAGTACAGGCCACACGTTGAACGTTGAGCATGTACATAGGTAGGCTGTCGTGTGTTCGTACATATGAACGGGAAGCTTCGAAGCCATGGGTAAAGTCAGACAACACGGTCACAGGATGTCGCGCCTGCTTGCTATGCTGTCGGCCCTCGGGACATACTGACCTTGCTTCCAAGATTGGCAGCGTGGATGTCCCATAAATTTTACAAAGGTACATCCAATGGTAGAATGGCATCGATACTTCCCACCGAAGTAGAGGCTCATGAACAGGCTGTGAACAGGACAAGGATCGAACTGACTTGGGGTGCGAGAGAACGGCTGGGTACGAGACCAGTGGGTCTACGACTACACGTGCCAGTGGTTCTCTCACCTCACTCTCACTGAAGCGCCGATCAAATTTGATACTTAATCAAGTTGAACAACTGGGCCTCAGCCCCTACTTTTGCAGTTCAAGGCTTGAGCTTGAGGAGCTGGACACTCGATACAGGGAGTGGGCTAGTAATCGATCAGCAATGAATCGGAAGAATTGCGGTGAGTGGTACCACTGTTACATTAGACGGATGCTTAGTGTACTCAAAGTGCATTACGACGTACAATGTATGAAGGAGGAATGTATAAAAGTAATGTGGTCCAGGCAAAGCAGTCATACGAAATCGACTCGGAGGCAGTAGGCACCCACGGGAACAAGAAACGATCCATAATAATGATACGACAGGAATCTCCTTGCATCACGCCAAATCAACTACGCCCATCCATGACTGGTCTGGAAAGGACATCATAGCAGCGAGAAAATCTGTGTCAGAGAAACCGGTGAGAGGAGGCATAGGCGCAGAATTCGGCCCAGAGAAGATATCCTCCCACATTGGAGAGACAATGATTGCGGGAAGTTCTTCCTTCTCCGATAGTGGAGGTTGGTTTAGGGAAGTGTCGACCGGCGCCGATGGAAGTTCGCTTTGCGCTGAAGTTGCTGACAAGAATGAAGCGCCAGAAGCAGGAAGCTCGCGCACAGAAGCTGCACTTCGCGACAATTCGCGCCTCTTTTTGAGCTGAGCAATATGGGGACCGAGAATATGTTGAACAAAGCGGGCGTAACGCTTTGTGATCCGTTGGTCATCTTCTGCGTCGTTCTCAGATTCAGCGTTCAGGACATTCAGGAGTCGTTGAATCAGCTCGATGATCCGATCCTCCTGTAGCTGATCGAGCTTTTCTGAATATTCAGGTCGAAGGAACTAGGTACGAATGTCAGGAGAGGTTGAAGTAGTAAAGAAAGGGCAGCGCACCTTCAATAGGATGGCCGTAGCAAATGCTGTCAGGGCCAATATCTGCTCTGGACAATTACCAATGAATCCTGTGGGAATCAATCCGTCCATGAATAGATTCAACACCGCGGAGGCCGATTGTAAGCACTGCAACAGCCATTGAGAAACTATCCTCGAAATAGTCATGCAACACATACGCCAACGAAGAAGAGGCTGTCAACTTCCAAGCTGCCTCTTTTCATCACGTGTTGGAGACCATATGAATAGATAACAAGACGACAGTACTGATAAACTCTGAAAAGGGGCATGAGTGAAGCCGCAGTGTGTCAATTGGAACAACATACGAATGCATTAAGGCCATCTGCAACACGTGTCCTTGGTCTATGTCAACTTGTCAACGTCAGACAGTAGAGGTATCCCGAGATTCAACCCTACCGTGGGGCTCTCCATCATCTCGACATCGCTCATCAGCCACATTGAACCACGTCTTGAGCTCGTCATCGATGGACTTGTGCAAAATGTACAATTCGGCATCCTGTGCTGAAATATAGACAGAGGTGACCAAAGATTTGGCATAGACACTTACACTAGGATCCTGCCGGGCAGCAAGGATAGGATTTGTCGTCTCAGAGAAACGGGTAATGATCCGGAGCAGTTCGACAAGTGACACAAGATATCCGTCACCCGGGTGCTGGTATTTCGATCCCAAGAACTTCTGTTCGATGTTCCGGATTGTCTGCAAGATGTGTTAGTAATCACGCCCGCAGTGAAAGATGGAAGAAGAACGTACATCGTCCTCTGGAACCATGAATGGCTTCCCTAGGTTGACACAGATGCATCGGTCCATGATATAACAGATAATCCAGGTTCGTGTTCTGTTGAGTAATTCGCGCTCGTCGCGTTCGTTGGCGGGCTTGACAGGGGGTACGCGACTCAGATTCAGTTCGATGCCGAGCCTAAACGCGATGCCTGTGAAGAACCAATACCGATCTTCTTCCCACTTCCTTGCCGGAGGAGTATATGCACCCATAAGAATATACGCCTGGCACATTTCAATAGTCTTCCAGCCATCCAGGAAAGCGTTCGCTGCGCTCGCTTTGGCTATGTGTATGGCTAGAGCATACATATCGGGCTTCTCGTTATAATATCGAGACGCCAGTGCGCAAACTATAAACAAGTTGAGATTCAGCTCAGACGATGGATGAGGTGGATTGACAGACCGACGGTGAAAAGGAACGGGCATCGGCTGAGGACGGCGGCAGGGGTATGGATGTTTTCGTCGAGGACTGGGATCACCGGCTGAAATGAGACAGAAAGTCAGAATACAGTAAACTCAGTAAAGATGCTAGGGGAAAGTTGTGCAACGCACGTTGATCCACTTGAAATACCTAATCAACCAATGAGTTCAGTATACACCCCAAAGCCGCCGGTGCCTCGCGTACGTACAGCTGGAATAGAATGGGGACATCGTCGTATGTGACGAGCCCGGACAACAGAATCTCCGGAGCAGCTTGGCGTTCGATAATGAGACGCCTCAGATCAAGATTTGCGGATGGGCCTGCTCGCTTCGGTCAATAACCTGGCGCAGTGTTAAAAAAAGTCACAACTCACCCGGTTGAAAGTAATTTTTGCTTCCTATACCAGCTTCGATTCTCAGATCTTGGTTGTCATCATCATCTTGCCTTGCACTAGTCTGTTCCGTTGATTGTTTTTTCTTCGTGC
Organism: Panus rudis PR-1116 ss-1; assembly: GCA_022160315.1. Taxonomy (NCBI): domain Eukaryota; kingdom Fungi; phylum Basidiomycota; class Agaricomycetes; order Polyporales; family Panaceae; genus Panus; species Panus rudis. The sequence continues at coordinate 38,432 of MU275292.1, forward strand.
TGTCAAGGACTGCGGAGACGAGCAATCCAGCCGGCGCAGATTCTCCGGGGAGAAAACGAAGTTGTCGAGCCAACGCGGCGGCACAGGCATCCGGGCAGTTGCTATCTTGAGACCCTTCGTCATCGCTGTCCGCACCCTCTTCATACCCTTCTTCCAGTGGTGATACGTCGATTTTTTCTCGCAGATCACCCTTGACTCCACTTTGAGCCTTCTCGAACCAAGATAGAACGTCGCGGTATTGCTCTCGTTGAGCCTCGGTGAGAGCGAGCCTGGAAGGAACGATGGATAGTGGCGTGGCAAGGGAAGGTGTTGGATTGATTTGTTGGAGTAGATTGTCAATCATTGAATCCTTCTCCCGAATCTGCTTCTGGAGGACCTCCCGCATACTATAGTATGAGGACCAGAGCAACGGCAGATGTCAGAAGGAGTAAGGTGAAAAAGGGCACATGCTCTGAGCTCTTACCCAGGTGACCGAGGTTTGCGGCCGAGAACAACACATTCGTGGTTCCCCGTCGTACAGCGGGAACATGCGTTTTCCTCGTCTGGAAATGTACATTTCATCTGTAGACATGTCAGGAACTTCTGGAAATCGCATAAACAGCGCTCTTACCTTCAAGCGTTTACACCTGGTGCATGCTCCCGTAGGCTTTACACCAGAAGGACCAGGGCAAATTCGTCGACGCTTTGCAATGACCGCCCCAGAAAGTGACTTTCCTTCGTTGACGTTCGAGGCTGGTGATGGCATCTCTCTTGGATGCTTCATGGCTCGATCTGGTGCACGCGTAATCTGTGAGTGCATTGCCATGGAAGACCCAGGTCGGGAATTCTGTGGTGTGACATAATGCGAATGAAATTGAAAAGAAAAGGTGGTGGAAGCCGGCGATGTGGGGGTTTGTGTCATGAGCTGAGACAGAGAAAGGTCTGCGTAGATGACAGTGGTCAGCATGAGTACAAAGTACACAAGAGTGACACCAACCGTGAGGGACCCTTTGATCTCGTACAACAGAGGGCGCCTCAGGGGAGATAAGTCGAGACGGCGCACTCTCGTCATACGATGAAATAGATGAGGGCGGGGAGAAAGATGTGAAAGTTGACATATTCAAGGCGGCAGACATTTGTGTAGAAGGTGGCTGTTTCGATGGATAGGGCGGAAACTCGTCCCAGAAGGACGGATAGTCCTCAGCCGGCGGTATCCCAGAAGGATACAGACTGCGTTCACCATGAACACCGAACGTGAAATCAGTATCTGAGAACGGCAGAGCGAACATCTTGGTCAGAGGGAGTGCACCTCGGGTAGTGACGTGCAGTTATGATCCCGAGCCCGACCTATATAGCTCTCGATTGCATTCATGACAGTAGCCGCAAGGGCCGCCTTCCGTATGTTCCTTTCTCAAAATCGGAAGCAAGGCAGAAGCGAGGCACCTCCAAAAGGTCAAGCGGTAGAGATGTACGGGGCCAGCGTCCAACTTGACAGTCGCTCCATTGCATCCAGGGGAAGGTCATACGGTCTACCAGACGCTGAAAGTAGGTTTGATCGGGAGACGTTTCAAATTGAAGAGACACGGAGTCTGTGGCAAGGATAATGAGGTATAATTCCGTTCTACGAACAGCGCGGCCCAAATTAACACGGCGAGACTTCCGATGGTGTAAGCCACCAAAGCGCCCTCTTGATGGATGCTGTCTCGCGGGTACATTGCTATACATCGCCAGCCAATGAGCGGCTTTTCGAAGCTGCTAATAGGTCAGCTCTTGTAAGCCACAACAGTTGCTTAGAAGGATTACCCAACAATAGCCCATGGTTGTGTCGAGGGAAGGAGGGGGAGATGAGACCGCATCTTCCACCCAGGATAAGGCTAGGAGAGATTCGTGACAGCCGTGCGACTCCCGTTCCTTTCCAATAGACGGCGTACCGGCTCTGCCGCGGGTATTCTTGAATCTAGACGGCAAGCATCTCGCGGAGTCTGCTTCTGGACATAGGCGATCTCACATACTGAACTCAGATTGTTGCAGTGCTTACGCTGAAGGTGGTCACGGTATCAGAAGCTACATTCATCTCTTCCAAAGCTGACCAAGTCTTACCAAGCCCCTCCTGAGCTGATCAGCGGCTTACAGTGCTGTGTTCATTTGTCCCGTGGCATCCTGTGGTACCCCTTGCCAGATTCTGCAAATGCATAAGAGAGAAAGTCCAATGAGAATTATCAATTGCAAGACTCAACGCACTCTGGATACGACGCAGAAAAGTGCTAAGTCGTGGCAGATTCTTCCCGCGGGGTCATAGTCAGGGCCACCCTTGTATTAGATAGATTCTCGCCAGCTTCAAGTTCGGGACGCTGTAAACAGACAGGTACCGGAACAGGCCGTGCTTCTGTGCATAGAAGGGGAGATGTGGAGCACAGGAATTCGCTGGTACACGACACGGTCATACATCGCGGTTGTATTGCGCTTGAGGGCAAGGCTATGATACATGAGAGGTTGGAGACCTACACAAAGTTCCCAATACCCGGCAGACAGCAGCTGAAGACCGAAGATCGTTAAGGCATCAGCGTTGACTTTCAATTCAGGATATCAGTAGCAAGAGTACAACTTGCGAATACAGCATGCTCATCAGGTGGATCTCCAGCACGGCGTTTCGGCATCATCATTCGAAGAGCAATATACCTAGCATAATCATCAAGGTTTATCAATTCAGGAATATAGCACGCACCATGTATGGGTCGAACAAGTTGCATGAGAATTGCATCTGAAGACAGAATTGCATCTGAAGACGTCACGTCCAGTCACGGAGTGCATCAGCAACAGTGGTACTATAGCTATTAGTGACATCGTGTCTATCGCCATGGTGGGATGTTTCTGGCAGCTGGCTAAGGGTACCGGTGACGACCACCTACGTGTTTGTATTGAGTACGACGGGGTCATCATGCAAAGACTCTTGTAGGGCTGTGCACCGTAGTGAAAAATCTTCAAACAGGTAGAAGCGAGGAGGTAGCACCAGGCAGCACCCCTGAGTAATACGGAGATATGTGAGGACCGAGCGCAGGAGGAGAAAAATTGATTCTACGAAGGCCAACCGAAACGCCGCAGGGGAGCAGCTTCTTTGATGCTGATTTGATAGTTGTATCCAAGTGATAGTAGCCCAATGCCAGCTTTCATCACTTGGGCCCAGGGCTACGCAACATGGTTTGGAAGGAATACGACATAGTGGTACTGTAGTAACTTAATGATGCAAGACAGTGGCTCTCTCGCGTAAGTACTCAAGTATAGAATGAAGGAATTGATTACGTTAGCAGCCATGGAGAACAGAAGCGCTTCGTTTGGTCACGGTCAATATTTTGGCTTCATATTGAAGCTCACCTTTCCTCCTTCCTTCATTTTGGTTTCATTAGATCTCTAAGCCATCCTCTTTTCCTACAATTGCATTCTTATTTCGATGTCTTCAACCACAGAAAACGCCATCACGGTCGAGATGACCGAAACACCGCTGACTCAATTGTCGGGAGAAAATACTGGCACCGAAATAGTCGCGGGTGATAAACTAGAGAATGTAGCTGAGACTTCGCAAGTTCAAAGCTCAGAGGATGTCACTATGGATGAAGACGAGGAATCGAAAATGCTGCGTGCAACAAGACAAGGTATGTCGCTGTCCATTGGAAGTATTGTTCCTGCGCTTCATTTACTGTATACAGTCGAGTTTTATTTCGCGGATTCTAACCTGCCATACGACAAGTAAGCTATACTCTCCAATAGGGTCCTTCTGTTCAATACCAACGACTTTGCAATCAGATTCATGTGGGAACTGCACACGAAAACGCCTGAGCATTGGGTCCCTCTGGCTACTGTGGCTTCCTTCAAGAGAATGCGGGAGTTTTCCTCGCTCGGTGTCGAATGGGTCGCCCGCGCATTGAGAAAGATCAGTACTGAACTGGAGGTTGACGAGACGAACACAAATATACGCCGCAAGACAGAAGTAACGGAACCGAAAGGACAATTCGAGCGGAGCATTTACGCAGTAAGTATATTCCACGGATACCATACCTGCACTTCTCCTGAATATCACTAGAAAGGTTTTGGAGAAGAAGTTCCCGGTCTGCAGAAAAAGTTGGAAGACTTCTTCAACCAATATGGCCGCACGAATGCCGTTCGCATGAGGCGGACAGAAAACAAGTTGTTCAAGGTAGGTATTGCGTGTGTGTCGTTTTGCGTACTAGACTAAGTCATTCCCAAGGGGTCTGTCTTCGTAGAGTTCGACAGCATGTCTACGGTGGAGAAATTTCTGAATGCCGATCCCAAGCCAACATGGAATGGTCAAGAGCTCCTTATCATGACCAAGTACGCTACGCTATTCCGGGACATGTTCTATGCCTGACCTTAGTGCAGGGAAGCATATTGTGAAATGAAAATCAAGGAGAAGGGCCTTACAGGCAAGTCCGCAATCAACAAGAAGGAAGCCATGGGAGCAGCGGGTCGCCGCGGATTCAACGCCTTCAGAGAAATGGGTCTCGTCAAGAGCGGCAAGGAGAAGAAAGAAAAGGAGCCCAAGCCGGAAGTGTGGCTTGAGTTTCTGGGTAATAGAATTCGCGTCTATGAGGAGAACGGAGGATCCGTCAAACCGGAAGAAGTGCCCCATGTGAGGGGCGCCACTTTGAAGTTCGAGGGCGTCGAAGGCGATGTGAGCTTTGACGAGATCAAGGTACGGCAGTCGTAATTATTGGGTAGTATAGACCACGAAAGGAATCAATCTAATCATACTTTTCAGGTTCCTCTCAAGGAACACTTTGGCCGGGCACCATTCGTACAATATAAGAAGGGAGACACGTGGGGACTTGTAGGCTTTGACAAGGTTTTGTCCGAAGAAGACATTACGTATGTTAAGGAGCATGTCAAAACCTTGGGACCGAAAGAGGTGACTTGGACCACCCCTGACGGTGAGTTCTCTGCTTAGTACTTCCCTCCGCTGAGTCGCCGCATGCTAAACAATGTCTACCCAGATGACACCGAGAGAACCTTCGAGCTTGAACGAGTAACAGGTGCAGCCAAGAGGGCACTAGGTTTCGCACAGCGTAGCTCGGAGGGAGGTCGGGGAGGTCGTGGAGGTCGCGGCGGGCGTGGCGGTAGGGGTGGTCGGGGACGGGGTGGTCGTGGGGGGCGTGGTGGTGGCGGGCGTGGTGGAGACCGTCAAGAGAAGCCAGGGACAACCGACGGGGCCGCTACTTCCACCGATGCTTCTAAAGCCAATGGCGAACAGGCGGGTGAAAAGCGGAAACGTGCTGTTGAACCGGATGGTGGTCCAGACGTAGGTATACGGAATCAGAGCGTTCCTGTCATCCAAAGTGTCAAGAAAGCAAAGTCGGGCGAAGGGTCGTCGTCGTAGTCAGGCGACACTCTGCGATATATAGTTGTGGAAATGTAACGAAAGTGAGCATCTGTCTATATTTGTACGCATACTAGGCTTGTATTTGGTCTATAGGTCATAGCACATCGTCTGTCACAGCGATTTGGCAAATATCCTAGCTGATAGTCGCCTGTTTCGCTGCTTTTTACGCTCGTACATACTGAGGGGCTCATTTGACCATGCATTCCCCAGCCAATGCACGGGTTCTACATACTTACCACAACTGTGCATACATGACGCCGATGCGCTAGGTAACCAGACAGATCGGTCATTACTAATAATAGCCCGCGTTCGGATGAATCTCGGTATCTCTGACGCAAAGAGAACTTGCGAAAGTTGCATATCGTCTCGAAATCGTGCGCGTTCCCTACGGAGCTGGTTCCCTCCGATGGTCTCCATTCACGAAAGCAAGGAAAAAGGCCCGCTATGAAACAGAGCATCGTGATCGCATTCGCAATCAGCGGTCACCTCAGTGATCCACATCTTTTTTGCGGTGTGTGTCTGTGTTTTCTTCTTTAGTCCACATCTGTTTCATTTGCGACGACCGGTAAGTGTATGTATTCATAACTTTCCTTGAAGGTCGAGATACAACTGTTCATTAGTTGACAGGCTTCCCTTTCGGCGTTCACTCTATGGGTGTAGTTGGTGGCTCATCAACTTATCCAGTGTAGTTATCACTTCCCACCAAAAACGCCGTGCAAATCGGTCAGTCATACCAGGATTATCGTTCACACAAGTGATGTATGCTTCCATTCTGTACCATGGCATTAACTGAGGAAATTATTCGACAGTTCCATTCAGGGCTCATAATTTGGGGCTGCTCGCAGAACGGAACGACATACATTCAGACCATGTGCAAAGAAAGATATTCGATGCATTGACGCTAGCGATCGACCTTGCTTATCGCCCAATACTACAAGAGCTTTCTCTGACTGACTGGTAGAAAACCGTAGAATGAACTGGCGACTGGAAACATCAATTCAAATCTTCCTCGAGATATGCCTCATCACTGCACTCAGCACTTTCCTCTGTTAGTCACATACTTTGTTCTCGTTTGGCCAACACAACCTTGGGATTGCTGTGCGGCCGGGCCGCCCGACCTTAGGTTCATAATGTGATCTGCTTCCTGTTCAAGTTGTTGTGAGTTCTAATTTTCAGTCATGTGTTCATTAGCAAACGTGCTACGGACCCTACGATAGGTCTTTGTGTGTCCGACCATGCTCACTGACCCCATGTTTCATATCGTCGACGCAGATGCTAGCGCAAAGAAGCTACAACAGAAACCCGCAGAAAGTCCTATGTAAGTTGTGAGTCGGGTTGAACCCTGCTTCTTTTCCTCTTTGTTTCGTACGTTTGACGATGTCACGATATTTCACCGGGGTTCAGGGAAGGTCAGCAGTACTGCAACCCCGGGCTCGGCTGATCGTCGGTGCTTCTTTGGGCTACGGGCAAAGTATAATGCTCAATACGAAGCCTTGTGACGCGATACGTAGCTATATAGGCCACCAGGATAGGTGTAGCGGTGACTGTCAACGCCATGTTTATCGCTTTCTTTATATTTGCAGTGATGCTTACCAGTGCAGGCCTCCTGCTGGGTGGTGCCAGTGCCATCACAGTCGGTGGAAATCAAGAACCTAATCAAGAATTGATTCCTCACAACCATCCGCTAATATATTATCACGGGCGTTGGGACGCTGCCCCAGGATCATGGTGGTAAGTGAACGTTTGCAGCTAGTGAGGAAAGTATGCTGACGGCTTCACTCAATAGGGCTGGATCTGGCTTCAAGCTGCATGTGGAAAACCTCCAGTCGCTCGCTCTGAACTTGGGAAATCATACCACAACCCCGCAGGCATCTCTGGGCGTTTCGATCGATTACCACGCTTTCCAGACCGTCAATGTCTCCGCTGGTTCAAACATCATATTCACCCGTAATGACTTCGGCAAGGAACGGACGAGTGTAGTGAGAATCAACGCCGAAGGATGGCAGAATAATCGCGTCAACTTGGAATCAGTTGTCTTGAATCGTGTACGTATGTCGATACCTCCTCACGTACCTGCATCTTGAATCACTCGTGGTTTTATAGGGTGCTCGTTTGTTACCTTACACACCATCTAGATTAACATTCCAGTTTATTGGTGACTCGCTCTCTGCTGTACGTATGCTACATTTTGTTGTCATTTGCGCAGAGGGATTTTTACGTACCGCCTTTCAGGGACAATATCTACCCTCGGGTGTTGATCAGGCCTGGCCATTCCTGACCAGTGAATACTTCAAGGCAGAGTACCGAGTGAACGCTCAACCTGGCGCTACCCTAACGGTGAGCCAAAGCCTCAGTATAACGCCCTCAACGGGTGTCTCAGCCTGACATTAATTGAATGAACACTCTGATATTCGAATCCGAAACAATACCAAACAATTTTGTAGGATATGGTATCGTATGGAAATGTCCACGGGATGTCGTTTCAGTTCTTCAAGGTACGTCGCTGAGTCACTAGCAATATTTCTACGTTGAACGTCCTCCCACGCGCGTGATTGGATTGTAGACCGAAGACACTGGGTTCTATTATACATCAGACCACAATTTCACCACCGATTGGGACTTCAGACGTGATGTGCCTACGGCTACACATGTCGTGATCCACATTGGGTAAGTGAAGGCACTTCGAGTCCATTGTATCTGTGCTCTGATCACCCGAACGTCATTGCAGAGCGAACGATGCTAGTACGGCAAACAATGTTCCGCAGGATGCATTTATTCAGGTATATACATCTCTGCCTGGCATTGGACATAGGATGTTCATGCTGACGCCAATCTGTACAGACGTATCTCGATTTCCTGGCACATATCCGAAGACTTTATCCCAATAAACCCATTTTTATTTTCACACCGGTAGGCATATACAATTTCCAGGGTGTAGGATCTGACTTTTCGACCAAAATGAACAGTGGGGTTGGCCAAGTGCAGATGGTACGGTCTCTTACTATTATCCTGGAGCGTACGAGAAAATCGTGAATACTCGGTAGCTGGTTTCATCAAGCGTTCGAGTGACATAGCTGCTGAAAAATCGAGTTTCTGCAGGCATACCCTTGGCGACAAGGAAGTCTTTCTCGTCGACACTACTGGATGGGTTACATGGCATGACGTGTTCCCCGAGTAAGTCTACACCATTGGATCTCCACCTCGCACTGATTCTCAACTTCTGCTTCAGCAATATTCACCCCAACGTCCCTGGTCATGCTAAGATTGCGGGATTATTTGCAGAATGGTTGGAAACCTGGGGTCTCCACCCTGAAGCGCACTGGTCAACTACTGTGTAAAGACAAATATCAATGGTAACAGTAGGTTTGTGCGCTTGACATTATACTATAACTCCGCCGACGACCATTGTCGCATGCAAAGCCCCGAATCTATCGCTTCCTTCCCACTGTGCGCTCCCTGCTTGACGCAAAGTACAGAATGCTGGCGATTATCGTTGTTTTCTATCGTCAGTGAATTAACGGGAGGCTTCACCGCTCTCAGACATCATGATCTTGTGGAATCACCGAATACGATCGGCAACGGAGTGGTAGACGGCACAAGGGCCCGATCCTGCATATGCCAGCACAGGACTAAAGAAGCCGCCATCACCTGCAGTTCCAGCCGCACACGACAGGCAGATGCATGTAGATCACAGCATAGGCCACCAGGTCGCCTCGCTCATAACCATCTGGGTTTAGTAAGTCCACTGCTCAGCGCTCTCTATTCATGATACTGCTCAGTCGTCGGAGGGAATCGAGGATGCTATTCTCACAGGCACCACGTCGGCCTGTTCTGGTTCATCGAGCTTACGCCAGCTAATGTATATCGTGGTTGGACGTTCATTGAGCGCAACCGCGAAATTCAGCCGGATCTTGAGCGTTGAACGCTATCGTTGTACACCGGCTTCTCATGCTCCAGATCCCAGGACGGCGAAGTCTTGCCACTTTTTTGATTGTACCCATGAATAGCACACAATATGATCGGAATCAATGGTCGTAATGGTTGGTATCACTCCGTGTGTACAACTCGTCTCTTTGATATATTTAGCTGAACAAATGTTTACAGGTGCAGAACAGGTACTATCCTCTACCTTTCCCTCGCTCAGACTCACGGACGAAAACCTGGCCGTAACTTAGATAACAATGAAGGTCGTTCGTCTGCTCGCTATTCTCCTTCCTTTCATACCCGTCGTCCTTGGGGCTAGCTTCAACTTGGTTAAAGCATACCAGGGTCACGATTTCTTCAATGGATGGGATTTCTATGGTGTCAATGACTCGACTCGAGATAATACTACGAATGGTGAGTCTTGCTGCCCGTTTTCTGCTTTTGTCAGTAAGTTCAAGTTAGAACTTGGGATCACATGATCACGCTTAGGCGATGTATACTTCGTGCCAAAATCGAACTCATCCTCCTTGGCATATGTTAATGGAAATGGTCAGGCCATCATTCGCGTGATAATACCAGCGTTATTCCATACCTCCAGAAACGGAATACTGTGAGATCACCAGTGGCCGTACTATACAATTTAGGAATTCATATGAGGCTCTAACATAGGTCAAAATCACGTCCACGGACTCCTACCAACCTGGAACTATCTGGGTTTTCGATGCTACACACCTTCCATATGGCTGCGCAGTGAGTCCCACTGATAGATATAATGGCCCTAGGGATGGCTACTAGTAATTCTGCGCCCCTGCAGGTATGGCCTGCCTTCTGGACCAAGGGCTTGGACTGGCCACGACAGGGAGAGATAGATATTGTCGAAGGTGTCAACAAGCAGACCGCGAACCAGATGGCTTTGCATACCTCCAATGGATGCAACGCTGCTCAAGGTACCCAAATGCAGGGCAAGCTCGGCAATACCAACTGTAATTCAACCGATGGGGCTGGTTGCACAGTGGTATGTTGACAATTTAAAGTCATCGTGACAACCATTGTTGCAGTGCATAGGAAGAAAAATTAACAAACACTTTATTTCCGTCAATTTGAACCCAGGCGGAGACCATACCGAATAGCTATGGCGAGGATTTTGCCTCCAATGGCGGTGGCGTCTGGGCTACTCAGTTTGACACATCCGGGATCTTGTGAGTACATTGCAAGCAAATGTGGAGCTTCATACTCAGATTTGTTGCTCTAGTATCTGGTTTTGGAGTGTGAGTTTGACCCTGTACTCATCAACATCCAGCTAACTCCAGGTTCTTAAATGCATAGCGCTCCAACATTCCGTCCGATATCTCCTCTGGCGGCAATAGCGTGGATCCATCGACCTGGGGCACTCCCTCCGCTTCGTACCCTGCTTCTTCGTGCGACATCAACCAATTCTTTGGTGCTCAACAACTCGTGATTGACATCACGCTTTGCGGTGACTGGTGAATTTGTCCGCACATCAAGTCCTTCACTACCTATTCATCATGATGCACCATTCGTATAGGGCTGGTGTCCCCTCTATATACCAACCGCAATGTGGCGGAGATGGATCTGCACAAGGCTGCGTACGTTGTCAATGATCCGTCGTATCCATATCTTTGCTCACAAGTACCTTCTTGGTCCCGACTAGTACGTCAACTCCGTTATCAACGATGGAAGCCAAAAGTTCGCCCAAGCCTACTTTGAGATCAACTACGTCAAGGCTTTCGGGGTCAACTCCTCAGTAATATCCTCTTCTGGCGCCGCAACTCCAACTGGCTCAGGAGGGGGCTCTTCTCCTACCAGTGGTGCTGGTAGCAGTGGAAGCGCGTCTGATGCTTCGGTCGCCTCATTGAGTGCTGCGTGGGGTATTCTCAGTGCTACTACCCTAGCCTGTATTGCCGTTATCACTTTGTGATTTCTTTCAGATGATTATTTCAGCTCGAGACACTTATGTATTAGGTGATCATCAGTGGAATTGTCGAACTGTCACGGTGTCGACAATGTCACCTTCCCTACCGTTGAATGTCGCACCCCAAACTGCTTGCGTGCCGATTTTCACAACCTCGACAACGAGACCGTCCAAATCCTCGGCACCAGAAGGCTATTGCATTGGAATATGGCGCCGAGTACAATTTGGATACACAGAGATTGAGAAGGAAACGAGAGTAACGCAGCGGGCCAGACGAACGCCGGAATGCATTTCCAGTCGATGAAGCCACGCACTAACACTTCCTAGTGCATCAGAGACGGACACGGGAAATAATTCACTGACACATCAGATCTTCGTAGACGTGACAATGCAAAGCCCCCGCGACGAATTTATTAATTGTTTCGAATGCTCTTTGACACAAGATCTGAATTTTCCCATAGGGGTACCGGTATTCGTCATCATTGTCTCCAGCGAACGTAGTATACTCCTTACATTCGGCTTCCTTTAGTATGAGCTTTTCCTCCGAAAGTCTAGAGCATGTCCGACGATTGACTTGACGTCGGCGTCGAGAACCTCTAAAGAGAGATAGTGGTCAAACCCACCCTCTTCCTTCCCCCTTTTCCGGTAGTGTACGACTGTTCTCATTACCTTCCGTGTAATTTCGTGACTCGGAAGAGATGATGTTGGGCCGAGACGAGACTCACTGTCAGAGTTCGGCGAAATTGCTCGACTTGTTTCACGTGGCCGCGTACTACTTTTGAACCGAACCGGGCCTCGATATCGATCTAGTTCGGTTGAGATCATTGATATCGATTTCGGAAATTTTAGACGGAAGCTGTGGCATCGATACCTTCGAGTTGCTCAAGAGTCAACATCTTTCTTTACGACCACCATCTTGTCTTCCACCAAAATGTCTTCCATCGGCACTCTCTGGACTACTCCTGGCTTCCACCGCGGCAAGCGTGTATGTAGATGGTCTCAAGACAAGCTATGAAAACTGACTGATCTGACTTTCAACCAACGCAGATTCTCGCTGCTGCCGCATTCGCCGGGGTGAAAATTGACTTGCCCGAGCACTACGCGCACTTCGAGGACAACAAGAAGCCTGAATTCCTTGCCAAATTCCCCCACGGAAAGATTCCCGCTCTTGAAACTAAGGATGGCTTCCGTGTCTTCGAGACCACTGCTATCGCTAACTACAGTGAGTATTGTGTTTTCATACAATCCTTCGCCATCGCGTCGTGTCTGCGCATGAGGATGAGATCAATCCAATTCAGTTATCCCTGTCTGAACTAGATGTGTCGACGATTTGAAAAGATTCTGACATCCGCAGACATTGCATTCCTTACCATCTTTTATATTTTATACTGACTCGATATATTTCAGTCTCTTCCCTTGCTCCCAACTCCACCCTCCTTGGATCAACAAAAGAGGAACGGGCACTCGTTGATCAGTGGGTCTCCGTCGTCGATAACGAGATTCTCTCCCACTCTGCTACCGCAGTGCAACTTGCCAGGGGTGTTCTCCAGCCCTACGCTCGTCCTGTGAGTCATTCTACATACATAGTACTCCAATTATCGTTTACTGAGTCTTTCCTTGTAATATAGCTCCACCAGGCTCTTTTAGATCGTGCAACTCGTGGCCTGCAAACCGTCGAGAAGCACCTTGCTACCCGCACTTTCCTCGTCACCGAGCGTATCACTCTCGCTGATATCACCCTTGCCTCCGCCGTTCAATGGCTGGTAGGCCTCACCCTCGATGCTGCCACCCGCCCTCAATACCCTAACATCATCCGCCACTTCGAGACCGTTGTCAATCAGCCTTCATTGAAGGATGTCTTCGGCCCCACTGAGTATGCAGAGAAGGCTGTCCAGTACACTCCTCCTGCTAAGGAGAAGAAGGAACCCAAGCCTGCTGCTGCTCCCGCCCCTAAGGCTGAGAAGAAGCCCAAGAAAGAGGAGGTCGAGGAAGAGGAGGATGATATTCCTAAGGAGGAGCCCAAGCCCAAGAACCCTCTTGACCTCCTCCCCAAGTCCACCTTCAACCTCGAGGACTGGAAGCGTGCTTACTCCAACAAGGACACTCGTGGCCCCGGAGGCTCCATCGAGTGGTTCTACCAGAAGTATGTATCCTAGATCTTTCTGGTTGATATGATGCTGATCATCTGGTATGTAAAGCTTCGACAAGGAGGGCTTCTCCGTCTGGCGTGTCGACTTCAAGTACAACAACGAGCTCACCCAGACCTTCATGTCCTCCAACCAGATTGGTGGATTCTTCAACCGTCTCGAGGCTTCCCGCAAGTACCTCTTCGGTTCCGTCGGTGTTCTCGGCGAGACAAACAACTCCATCATTACTGGCGTTCTGATCGTCCGTGGCCAGGACATTAAGCCCGCTGTTGAGGTTGCTCCCGACTGGGAGAGCTACGAATACAAGAAGCTCGACTTAGAGAACCCTGCCGACAAAGAGTTCTTTGAGGCTGCTCTTGCTTGGGACTTGGAGGTCGATGGCAAGAAGTGGGTTGATGGCAAGAACGTAAGTTTACTTCACCAACTCTGACATCGTGCGCACTAGCTGACATTGACGCCCCTCCCTTAGTTCAAGTAAAGGCTTGCATTTCTGTCCCCGTCATCTCTCTTCTATCCATACTGCTCTCTCGACTTCCTTTCTGCTAGATCCCGGTTCCAATACTCTCGCTTTCCCTCCTGTTTCCATGATGACGTTGATGCTGTTTTCATACACTTACGATTTCTTGTTGACGGTCTTTGTAGCACATACACCGCATATTCTTAGGGTGCTGTATCGATGGTGATGACAAAAAGAATAGAATGAGAAGGAGAAGTCTCTCGATTGTATCATCATACTTCCCTGCCGATGTCTCATGAGCCTCTTTGATTATTCAACTTGGGTATAATTGCAACGCTTCTACATAGTTGTGTTCGCGAGTCGGGGTCGGAGTCGCGACCGCGTCTGCTCTAGTTCAAACGGGTTGTGTTGAGTTGCCCTCGGAGGAGGGTTGCGGAAGTTTACTTCAAGGTAGACGTCATGTCGCGTAAGTCGCTTTAAAGTCAGTCGTCTTGTGCCACGTACGAACTTACTACAGAGAACGATTGTCTTCTCTGTGATTGTCTGCGGAGGAGACTAGTACGAACTCGGACGTGGTAAATTCCTTAAGATACAATATACGTAACGGACGTCCTCGTTTCATTCATAAACACAGACGTGCTCACCCTCCCTTTATTTCCGAGTCCAACATGCTACTAGGTTATATCAACCCAATTTTTCGCCGTCGGGTCCTAAGAAAAGTATCTGCCGCTGTCAGTGGACGTACCAGTGCTAGTCTCAAGTATCCTTCTCGACGTATCTCGTCGATCAGGATCAGTCGCGCTGTTACTCCTTTGCCCCATAACTTCAACCAGAAGGAATCCCATCCCGTCGTCAAGAAGGGCGAACTGTACAATGGGTGTTACGAAACTCTCAGGAATATTGGTTGCGGTCGATACTCTACTGTATGGTCTGTTCGCGATAGGAGGTTTGACATACCCCCACACATACTCTGCGCTCGGCTAATTGCTCGCCTAGGACTGAAGAAGAACTTGTCATGAAGGTATTAGTATCTTCTCTCACAGATAATAAACTTGGGCCGGATGAGGCGGGTGTTATGACCATCCTTCGTAACGGCAACCCCAAATCGCCCGGGAAAAACCACGTCTGCCAGCTACTCGATTCGTTCATTCACAGCGGGCCCACAGGGAGGCATCTTTGCCTCATTCTTGAACCCCTTGGCCTGAGTATCCATGACATTTATCGGAGCTTCAGCCTTTCCTTGCCCCTAATCCTCGTACAACGCATAGCGAATCATGTTCTCCAGGGTCTACAGTACATACATGAATGCGGCGTCATCCACACAGGTATTCTCTCATTCTGACATCTGTTGGTGCATCTCTCCCATGCCTATGGGTTTCCTAGACATCAAGGCGGACAACATCATGATGACTGGGACAGGTTTCCCCGCCGAACAGTCAACGATGGAGCTGGAAATCGCCGAGTTATTCAGCAACCGCTACAAGTTGACGGATTTCGGTTCCGGTCAGTCGTTGGGTCGTTGTTTGTCCAAATGTCAACCTGATGCTATCGTTCATGCTATACCCAGCGAACACAATGTCGCGCCAATGGGCTGCTGTAATCCAACCACTTGCTCTACGGTCCCCCGAGGTTCTCATCGACGCGCCTTGGGATACCAAGGTGGACATATGGAACTTTGGCTGTTTGGTAACTACCGCAACGAAGGCTCTGCGTCAATATCTCATGGATTTGTCTATAGATGTACGAGTTCGCAAGAGGAGCTGCCCTCTTCGACCCAACATGGCAGAACAACGAAACGGGAATGGACACTACACAGACGCATCTTGCACAAATTGCAGGTCTTCTCGGCGAATTCCCAGTGGAGTTTCTCAAGCAAGGCAAGAAAACTCCAGATTACTTCGACACGAATGGTTCGTTCCTTCGTGATGGTCAATTTTGAGCTAAGCTATCCCTACTCACACTTCCATCTATTGCGCACAATAGGCAAGCTTCTTTGTCCCGGAAAGTATAACATTACGTTGAGCGACCTACTTGTTCGTGGCGGTCACCCTCCTGAAGATTTGCCACCATTTATCGACTTCCTCTCGCATACCTTGACCATCAACCCGCAGGCGAGGTGGTCTGCCAGTCAGTTATTGAAACATCCTTGGATGCAAAATACTATAGATTTTTAGGACGTCGCTTTCACGATTGCTCTGCTGTCTGCCGCTCGTGACATGCAAGACTGTAATCAGACTGATTTCCTCAAGCTCTCTTGCGTTCTGGCTGAACCCTTGCTCTTACTCTGGTTTAGCTAGACATTTACATTCCTTCTTCACTTGTCTTGGCGCCGTTCTGGTGCTCATGCTACACCCCACTTGTCACTGTATCGTAACCATTTCAACGCGGCCGTTCCTCTTTACCAACAAGCCCAAATCTCATACCTACCCTGCGACTCGCACTCAGTCCCGGATAACCTTTAACACAAAAAGCCATTGACCCCTGACGTCGACGGCGAATAACCTCTCCTCAGACTCGTTTGAAGCCACAACAACCGCTGTGCCTCTTCCACTTCTTTTGCGACTCGTCTTCGGACGTTCTCCTCGTAATCTCTTCTACTCGCAGGTAGAGACATCTCTGTTTTCTTTGCCTTAGAACCAGCTCGGGTCTCTGCGTTATTCTGTCGCGTTACCCGTCATCAGGGAACAGGAGTAAGATCCCATAAGTCGATACGGAGAGGGTGTTTATGAGGCTTACCCACTTCGTCTTTGCTTTGGACGCGGATGAGCCGGTAGCTATGCCTTGCTCTCTTTCTGTGTTACACTGGAAGAGAGATTTGCTGCTCGATGACAACTGATCGTGGCTCGCTTGTGTCTCGATAGACGACACACTGCTGGAGCTTCGAGTCGAGGACATCGCTGACCCTACTTTATCGGTAAGTGTGAGTGGCGACTAGCAGAACGACAGAGGGTAGAGTTCTCGTATGGGTATAGAATAAAACGCTGTAATGTCTCCCTTTATATGGGGTTTACCCCAGTGGCACTATAGACACGAGGAAATTCATGATATCGGTCAAATACGATCAAATCGAACAAAACGTGTTGGTGACGTTGGCAGAGGATGATTTGGATTAGGAGAGGACAAAGGCTGACACAATTGTCAGAATCTATTGTACTTTCTAAGTCCTAAAACGGAGCATTTGGAAGTTGCGCCCTTCGACGCGTCAGAAAGTTGAGGCTGAAGCGAACGACGCTCCTCGGAGGCTCGACGCGTCTTGTCACGTGCACCACTCCACAAACCCCGTCAACAGTTACCCTGAAGCTCTTGACTCCTTCCCATCTCCTTCAGACTGAGATCCATTTTCTCGCACTCAATTTTCACGATTCAAGCACTCAGAAGTCACTGGCTGCACATCGTGCGCCCACTTCGGTTTCAAACGCGTAGTCATCGTTTCCCCGAACCTAAGATGCCCAAAGCAAAGAGCAGTGGAGGTTTCTACGCCGTAGCTCGAGGTCATAACCCTGGAATATATTTGACATGGTTGGTTATTAGTGTTGTTGTGTTCGTCCTGAGCTATTCAGAGTGACCGATCAACGCAGGGAAGAATGTGAACAACAAGTCAAAGCATTTCCAGGCTCAAGACACAAGAAATTCAAGACCAGCCACGATGCCGAAGCATGGATAGCCCAGAACGGCGGACCTTCCAACGCGGCATCCTTACTGCTTGCTAGCACATCTACATCCACCACCTCTACAGTAGAAAGGCGTTCGAGACCATACCCTGAAACTCGACCCATGGTATCAAAGAAAGGGAAGGAACGCGACGAGGTGGTGGTGAGAACCGAGAGGGAGGGATGGCTGTTAGTCTACTGCGATGGTGCGTGTAAAGGCAACGGAAAACCAGGCTCGATCGCTGGTATTGGTGTTTGGTGGGGACCGGACGACCCAAGGTTGGCCTTCATCGAGACCTGCTCGCCACTTTGTCTGAATTGGATGGTAGAAATATAGCAGAACGATGTCCAGGGTCACAAACAAATAACCGGGCTGAGCTCATAGTTCGTCGTTTCCTCATCATGCAGTTGGTACGAATATACTGACTGCGACGTCTGAAGGCCATTGTCCGTGTTTTGCAGACTACTCCACTCAGCAAAACACCGCTCCAGATTCTGACCGATTCACAATACAGCATGAAATGTGGGTATATGCGCTTTTCTAAATAGATATAACATTGAAAGTAAGCATAGGTATCAAGGAGTGGCTTCAGAAATGGAAGCGCAATGGATACAAAAATTCCAAAGGCGAACCAGTGTCGAACCGAGCTATCATCGAGTACATTGATGCCCTACTCAACGAACGAGGTGCACTCGGTCAGAGGGTATGCAGACTATTTCCTTCGTATTTCGACGTTGCCAGCGCTCAGTTATCGTCGAATCAAGGTGGAGTTTGAATATGTTCCCGGTCATTCGGGCTACGAAGGGAACGAAGGTGCAGACTATCTTGCCAACTGCGGGAGTCAGATGGAATCCATCGAAGAACCAGATTGGGATGCCCTTAGGGAGGAAGTTGAGCGAAGGATCAGAGACATACCTGTCGACGCTCAGCCTGCGATGATTGTTACACCCTCAAAGATCGTTGTCCAACCGAAGTCATCTGCCACCAGAGACCTGCCCCAGAAGCCAACGAGCACGAGCATAGAAAGTCAACCTCGGGACTCTGCTCATCCCGGAAGTACTATATCCAGTGCAACAGTAGTGCCCAAAAGATATGCAAAATATGAAGCCACCCCTGTGGAATGGCTCACGGATTCTGCGAAGGCAGATCGCGCCCGTGACTTTGGAACCGGAACGCAGGTAACGATTTCCTATTCAATCGATGGGTTCAATCACATATCCTGACGATCCCGCCTTGATGCCACTTCACCAGCTCGTCTCTGAATCATCCCAACTATCTTCCGAGTCGTTCGTGATTTTCAGCCAATCTGACTTCGACGTAAGCGTTCTTTATTGCTTATGACCGTCTGCCAGAGGGTAATCATTGTCCCTTATGCTCAGGAGTACGCCTCAGGTCTTCTGGAGAACCCAGAAGATGATTTGAGTGACTGAGTACACTCGTAGACAATCGCCCTCGCTCTTGCTGTCGCATCTACCGAAACCTGGAGGCGGATTTGTACGATATTTGTAGCAGTACGCCGGTCGCCATGGCTCCCTTGACATTATTTGGGTTTCATCTCCTCACTACACACGCCACTTACTCACGACGTCAATTTTCGGGGTCCCCTCATAGGATTCCTGCACCGGTTCGGCTGGAATGGTACATGGCATCATTCAGCCATTCTCTTGGCATCTTGTCGTGCCGCGATGAGAGTTTGAAAAACACGAGAAGGCAAGTGTCCTTGGGTGTCCCTCTGCATGTAGCACAACTTGACCATCAGTCGGATCTACTCTCGAGTTCCTCTCTTCCGCATTATGGTGTCAGGTGGGCGCGGCCTGTTCAATTTTCGACTCAGTTGTCAGTTGTCATTCGACACGCTTCTTCTGACGCCGGGCTCAAGAATAGTCGAACTTTACGTTACATCCAGGTACGTGAATTTAATGACTCAGTTTCATCGCCTGCTTCGCTCCACGTTCCTAGTACAGTTCAAACCTAAATGTGTACGCGAATATGGCTATAACTTCGATGGGTCAGGTCATTTTTTACTTTGTTTTTATTTCCTTTCTGACTTTCACCGACCGGTGTGCTTTGCGGTTCATAGCATAGTCTTCCGTGCTTGCTATGAGCGTACCGCAATCATCCAATGAGACTCGTCCAGAAGATGTCTCGCGGGGGTCATGGAAGGAGGTTGTGGTGTCCGAGCTGAAGAAAGCCGACGAGAAAAAAATTAAAGATATCAAAGAGGATATTGATACCCTGCTCGTGTTTGTACGTATTGAACAGACAGAATGACTTGTCTTCTCACTCACCACTAGCTAGTAGGCCGGTTTATTCTCCGCTGTCGTCACAGCGTTCACTGTTGAGTTCTACAAGCGACTACAGCCAGACACCAGCAATGCAACTGTCTTTCTCCTCGCAACAATCGCACAGCAACTCAACAACTCTCTTGACAATATGTCATTAGTAGATTCGTTCAAACCTGTCCCGGAGTCTTCTACATCAAGGGGGTTTATCGGAATGTGGTTCGCCAGTTTATTCCTCAGCCTGGCCACTGCCTCACTGGGTATGCTTGCCAAACAATGGCTGAGGGAGTTCTTGGCGATGGAAGATGGACCAAGAGGGTTCTTTCTGCGACACAGCGGCCTTTCCGTTTATCGTGTCTATGAGTTCACGGCCTTCTTGCCAATGCTCCTCCAATTAGCCCTGATCCTCTTCTTAGTCGGCCTCTTCACATTCCTCCATACACTCGATCCTACCATCGGATGGATTATCACAGGCCTAGTCACTACCTGGCTACTCATCTACGCAGCGTCGTTCTTGGGACCTCTGTTGGACTATTCCTGCCCATACAGGACTCCGGTCATTGCACACATACAACACCCCGCTCATACCACCATACGTTATCTACTCCGCCCTTTATGCGTCTTACTGCTATCATTCCTCATAATCCCTACTATCGTTGAGAACCATTTATCACCGACAAAGCAGCGTTACTTCTCTGCTGCTAGCAAACGCATATCAGAGATATGGCATTGGAGGGTGGAGCAACCATCTGACGATGAGCATAACAGAGGAAATGCTCAGCTAGGTCCACCGGCTGTTTTCCACTATCGCGAGCCGCCAGAGTACTTGACTTTGGACGAGATAGACAAGAGCATGGTCCGAGTCATGCTGGGTGAACTGCCAGTCCCTGCAGTGAATCCTGCTATCAGGTTATCAATCATTCGCTGCATCCCCAATGTGGCGCGTTCAGCCAACGATGTCATCCAGTGGGTAATTCGAATAGGTGGCATGCGGGCCATCCCCCCAGATCTTCGGCCGATCATTCGTCTTACTCTCTCTGAGAAACCTGCTTCCTGGCGGCGCAAGTCAAACGAGATCGTTGACCAAGCAGCACACAGCTGGTTACGCCTGCTGTTGGACCAACTCACTGAATACGATGTTCCTACAATTGGCGTCCTTATGCAACAAGTTGTCGCCCTCTTTGTCAAAGAATCCTGGACGCATCGCTACATCTTCCAGTTTTTCCTACTCCTTGGGGATAACATGGCCTTTTTGAAGGATCATTCGCTGAAGATCGCATGCCACTTTGATCGAAAATGTACGTGGAGGAAATTCTTCAAATTCGCGCACGGTTCGCTCACATCGTGAATACAGCTTTGAGTTTTCTGACTACCCATATGTTACATCTAACATCCGTTTGCCGAGAGCATGCGGTGGTTGAAGCATTGCCAGTTTACACTTTCCTTCTCTCGCGTACGACGCTCTGCGGGGCTAGCAGTGGTCAACCAGGCTTGGTTCCAATCCAACAATGCTTATCCCTATATCGCAAACATTTGATCCAGGCCAATGGTGGTAGACCCAAGCGATGGGTGCGAGAGCGAGTCAAACCCGACATCACTGTGCCTTGGCTGCAAGACATCCTCCGACTACATCCTGATCTTGAATTCGAGATCTCGACGTTGACATCCCTACTTCGACCATTTCTTGATTCTGACGATACCTTGGAGACTGTGTCTCCTAATACCATGGACACTGAAGAGGACATTACCAGCTTCTTTAGCGGGCCGCACTGTTGATACCCATATACAGTATCTCTACCTCCCCTATTGTGATACTTATCCAGATTCCCGACTCCCTGAGAGTTTGCACTCAGGATACAGCTTACACCAAGTGCTGTTGTAACATTCTGGTAGTTCTTTGCTACCCTCCGTTCATTGTCAACACCCTCCCCCTACTCAGTGTTGACTAAGTACTTAAAGTGATTGCCCTAAAGAATGAGGTCGTCACGTCGTCACCAGCGACGGGTGCTGTATATTACATAATGAACGAGTGCGAAGGTGAAAAAGGAAATTGTCCGACGTACATAGTTAACTGAATAAAAATCTCTCTCTCTCTCTCTCTCCTCATCCAGATCACTAAGCATGCCTATATCGAGGCATATTTGTGTGAGCAGCTCACGACGTCCATGGTATGCGGTTGGTAAGCCATTGTCATTGCTCTTCAGCTTTTCCCTTGTGTTGATTGGGACGTACCCTTGCAGGCTTTCCGCTGCTAACAATGCAAGAATTTACAATTTACAGCATGCCGATGGTGATGGGTGTTCATCAGGAAAAACCTCATTTTCCTAATCTTGCCAATTGTAGATAATTTAGATATGATGAGATATAATTAGCATTTTTGTCTTAGTTTTCTCCAAAAAGATCCAATAGTCTAGGCCCCCCTAATTTTGGCATGTATTTCTCTAATTTGGAGAAAATAATTAGAGCCAATTTAGAAATAATTGTCTACAAATAACTGCAATTTTCCTCCAACACTTTTCATTGATTGATTTCAATATTGTATTGGTCTCTATCACAAAACATCACAATATAAATTAATAGTATTCAAATCAATAATGAGCATCATTACAATTCAATTTAATACACAAAAACAATCATAAAATAAAACAAAATATAGCTGGCACCATCAGGAATTGAACCCAGTGTCTCCAGACTGCACTGTCAAGCAGAGCTCTAACCACTAGACCACCAGGCCATATAGTTTCTCTGAAGCAATAGGCCATATATACCATCTCTGCTGACATATCTCATAAACAGCTGAGACTTATGCATTTTTTTGACGGCTCTCTATTACACAGAGACTAGATACCCTTTAGAAGCATTAGCACTAGGTTATACAGATAGCGACATCAATTAGATATTTTTAGCATCATTGGATGTCAGTTAGTGTCAACATCCATAAGAATAAAGTACATCAAAAATATTCAAATCATGTTGGAGTTAGATTGGAGTTAGATTAGCATTGTATTTCTATTGAGCTAGACTTGAACTCAAAATTATCAAAAGTTAGCCCAATTGGAGCTGACCTAGTCAGACCTCATCTGATACATCAAAGTTTATAACGGCCAAGGCGTTGTTACGTTACAGCAGATCTGAAAATTAGATAGCTATTTGATCAATAGTCATTTTGAACTTATATTTGCTATCAGTTGCATCGGATTGGCTATATTGGGAAAAAGAGGTTTTTCCTAATGACTTTCCCTCTACATTGGACAATATCAAACCATCATCTCGATGGACCAATGGTCGCGGATGCTTTCTCAGCTGTGTGTTGCTACATGTGGTGTCATCCTCGGACGTGCGACGTTCTATGGTTCTGAGGCTGTGAATGGTGTCCGTGTACGTCTGCCACGGATACTCCAACAAGCATGTACTAATGCATCAGGAAAAACCAACCAATCTATATAGTCAATATAGTCAATATATCAGCCGTAGTCACGTAGTACCACCCCCCCTTATACGAGCTATATAGCAGTCTGTCATTACTATATAGCAGCTACATAGTCAATATAGTTATGTGCAATGCTATATAGTAAATATAGTCATCAGCCAGAATATATAGTGGATATGGTACTGGTGCTTCCGCAAGCAATATAACAAGCAAAATAAAGTCCTAGTCACTTAGACTGTCATAGACTACCTCCCTTTCAACAGTATTTCACTCTATTATTCCCTATTTTGAACTCACATAAAATTGCACTGACCGGGGATTGAACTCTCAACCTCAAGTCCATCCCTTTTCGTACATCCTTAACCACTAGACCACAGTGCCAACATTTCACACAGGTGGTATACAAAATATATACCCATCTTCCAGGTCACTAATTACGAGATAGATGAACCTGTAACTGAGTGATTCTCACATTAGCATGCAAAAAGAGTCAAATTGACTTGAGTCTATGCTCTGAACATTGCTCAAAGACCGTGAGAAAGCTACCTCAAAATTACCATATACAGTAATCATCATTTGAAAGACCCGGAAACCATGCTTGTATTGAATTGAGTACTGGTTTGGTTGGGCACTATATAGAATATATAGACTATGCAGACTATTTAGTATGTGACTGTTGACTATATTGACTATGTATGCTTGTGCAGAGACTATATAGCATATAGTGGCTATATTGTAGCCACTACAGCTATAATCACTATATATCATGTTACACAATGCTATCATGACTATATTGACTATTGAGACTACAAAGTCACCACTACAGCTATTTCAGATTTGGGATTTTCCTGATGTGTCCTTTGCAGTTATTCCTTCGTCGCCTCTTTCCCACATTGCAGTCTCTCCCCCATATCATATTCTATGACAATGCGTGTAATTTCAAATGCATGCTTATGTCCATGAACCCCCCGACCACTATTTTGATGCTTGCGTACTTCCCATCGATGTCTTCCACATGCATAGCAAGCACTCTCAAGGCTGACGCTTTCTGCAATCTCAATTGCAACCCTGCCCAATTTCCAGACCTCTACAATAACGGACAATGGCGCTTCAACTTGTCTGCTGCCGAAATAACCAACGCTTGGTTCGGCGGGTTCAAGTCCATCATCCGCGAGATGCGTGAGGACTGCTACGACTTCTTCTTAGATGAAATGGTCAAGCAAAAGAACCGAATGATGGTGGGGGAGCTGGAGCGTCGTGGGGAAAACCCTCATCATCTTAACACTGCTTGGCTTCTGTCCTCAGAGCCTACTTTATAGGTATACATGTTGAATGCTTCATGTACATTTGTGCACTCGATATGTGACTCCACACTGAACTTCCATAGACAAGTTAGTGGAAAGGTATACTAGTACTATGGTACTGAGTCAATAGTAGCATTGAAAACTCACAAGGCAGCTATGCTGCTCGCCAAAGGTTTTCTCGCAGAGGTGTGACTTAGTAGATACACTAAAACCCAATTTGGGGCCGATATAAGGAGTAGAAGGTGCTATATAATTTGACAAAGTGAGAATGTTTCACTGAGTACTAGGCAGAATTCAAAGCGCGCAACACAAGTGATTACTTAGGCTAATAGTCGAATCAAACTGTGACTCAAGGATACGGACAAATCAAGCCTTTCCAAGGGGACAAAGTGTGTTAGTGTGGATATCGGACGAACTCGAACATGAGAGTACGAACTTAAGAGGAGTATGTGGCTGACGCTGTGGTAATGTGGCAAGGCCTACTCGTGAGATACTGTCATACTGATGTTCTAGGTTTTCACCTTAGGTACTTGACACCGCCCCTCATACTTGTACTATATGGGGACACGCCGCTTCACTCATGTAGCAACCACCCCCGACTTGGAGTCCTACCTCAAGACTCCTCAACAACTCAATTTGACGTTGAAGGATCATCAGGCGTGTTGGATCATGGTTAAGGCATGGGCTCATGAGTGGAACTCAAGTTTCTTGTTGTTCTCTTTTTTGACCGGTCGAACCCAATGCTGACTAACTCGCACATGCAGAAGTAGGAGCATTTTCCCCAAGGGTATTCCTCTGGGTCTGCTCACGGCGCGTTGAGCCATTGCCCAGTGTACTAGCGTTCAGTCGCCTATCTGAGGGTGTAGCCTCATCGCACTCAACACCTTCATGCTTTGCACATTCCTGCTTTGGTACTCTTTGCATATACTCCCCATCTTCCCCTCTCCCCTCATCTGGGATTCTCCCTCCCTCAGTGTGTGTGTTCTGCCTCTATGCCGCTGAGGTTGAGGCCTCATGAAGCAGTGGTGGTGCTGCCAGTGCGTTGCATCATGGTGTTCATTTTCGCGCATGCCATTTTACTTACTTTGAAGTCGCTCAGGTCGCATGTGTGATAGGTATATTTTTCATGTTGTTCTTATGCATCTGCGCAGTTTGTGCAGTCCCTCGGTATCAGGAAAAACCTCATTTTCCAAATCTTACCAATTGTAGATAATTTAGATATAATGAGATATAATTAGCATTTTTGTCTTGGTTTTCTCCAATAGGCTCCAATATTCTAGACCCCCCTAATTCTGGACTTTATTTCTCTGATTTGGAGAATACAATTAGTGCCAATTTAGAGAGAATTGTCTATAAATGACTACAATTCTTCTCCAGTACTATTTCTTGATTGATTTCAATATTGTATTGATTTCTATTACAAGACATCACAATATAATTTACTAGCATTCAAATCAATGATAAGCACTATCATAATTCATTCGGTACACAAAAACAATCATAAAATAAAATAAAATATAGCTGGCACCATTAGGAATTGAACCCAAAGTCTCCAGACTACACTGTCAAGCAGAGCTCTAACCACTAGACCACCAGGCCATATGGTTTCTGTGAAGCAATAGACTATATATACCATCTCTGCTGACACATATCATAAACCGCTGAGACTTATGCATTTTTTTGACGGCTCTCTATCATCCAGAGACTAGATACCCTTTATAAGCATTAGCACTAGGTTATATAGATAGTGACATCAATTAGATATCTTTAGCATCATTGGATGTTAGTTAGTGTCAACATCAATGAGTATACTATACATCAAAAATATTCAAATCACATTGGAGTTAGATTACGATTCCTGAGGGATGATGATTCAAAACAAACACAACCCTAAACAGTACGTTCGTTCTGTCGAGTGCATCTTAATTACGATTCCTGAGGTACGAAGAGAATCGTCTACTAAGTCTTGAAATTTCAGTGCAGATCGTCGTAAACCCAGTTTTCCTTAAACCGTGGGAACCTCTGAGCTATACAACCAATTGTAGGTATGGTTGTACCCCATTACAACAGATATTGTAGCTCGATTAGAAGCTTTTGTAGCAAACCTACAACTTTGCAGTGATGCCATCAATTC